>CM033475.1:201893697-202081493 GCA_019447015.1 Hymenochirus boettgeri
ACAGAAGAGACAGCAGAGAAGAGACAGAGAAGAGAGACAGAGGAGAGAGACACAGAGGAGAGACCGAGACAGGAGAGAAAGACAGACAGAGAGAGAGAAAGAGAGAGAGAACAGAGAGAGAGACGAGAGAGAGAGGGAGAGACAGGGAGAAGGAGAGACAGAGAGACAGACAGAAAGAGAGAGAGAGAGACACCAGGAAGAGAGCACAGACAGAGACCAGACACAGACAGAGGGAGAGACAGGAGAGACAGAGAGAGAGGAGGAGAGACAGAGAGAGAGACAGACACACAGAGGGGAGAGCAGACAGAGGGAGAGAAAACAGAGAGAGAGAGAGAGAGAGGAGAGACAGAGAGAGAGAAGAGAGGAGAGAGACAGACGAGAGAGGGACAGACACGAGAGAGAGAAGAGAGAGACACAGACGATGAGAGAGAGGAGATGAGAGAGAGAGAGAGAGGTTCTGGAGAAGCGATGTTTTGCGGTGGTGGTGGTGATATGATCACTTTATACAAATATTTAATGGGCCATACAATTAAACTCTCTGCTTGCATTGTTACTAATGGGTCATATCGGAGGACTCATGGATCCTTTAAGATTGGAGGAAAATTAGTTTCATCTTCAGCGTTAGGAAAGGTTTCTTTACATGGGAACGGTGATGTTGAATGATGAAAAGGTGGAACTGTATTCCAGCAGATTGTGGGTTAATGGCAAGTTCACTGGAAAAGCTTTTTTAAAAATTGGCTAGATAAGTTTCTATCTAAAACTAAAAAAACATGAGAATTACTGGTATTAATACATATACTTAGTTCTGGGTGGTACAGGGATACTAGATAATATTGCGAAAGTACTGGAGTATTAATACTATACTGTAGTTCTGGTGACGGTAGGGTGATACTATATAATATTAAGAATTACTGGTATTAATACACTATAAGGCTAGTTCTGGTTGGGTACAGGATACTATATAAATTGAGAATTGCTGTATTAATACATAGAATGTAGTTCTGGTTGAGTACAGGGATATTATATAATATTGAGTAGTACTGGCAGTAATACATATACTAGTTCTGGTTGATCTAGGGATACTATATAATATTGATAAATTACTGCGTATAATACATATACGGTACGGTAGTTTAGTGGTGTAAAGATATAATATATAAGATTGAGAATTACGGTATTAATAACAATACTTAGTTCTGGTTGGTAATATTGAGAATTACTGGGTATTAATATATAAACTGTAGTTTCTGGTTGGTACAGGGATATATATAATATTGAGTATTACTGGCATTAATACATATACTGTAGTTCTGGTTGATCTAGGGATTAACTATATAATATGTAAATTACTGGTATAATACATATTACGGTACGGTAGTATAGTGCTGCGTTGGTACAGATGATAATATCAATATTGAGAATTAAATGGTATTAAGACATATACTGTAGTCTGGGTGGTACGGGTGCGTGTTACGATATATATTGAGAATTACTGGTATTAAAAATAACTGGTAGTTCTGGTTGGTACAGGGATTACTATATTATATTGAGAATTACTGGTATTAATACATATACTGCAGTTCTGTGGTACAAGTGATACCATAGACTATGAGAATTACTGGTATTAATACATATACTGTCGTTCTGGTGGTACTGGGCTTACTACATCATATTGAGAATACTGGGATTAATTAATATACTGTGAGTTTCTTGTTGCGTACAGGGATACTATATAATATTGAAAATTACTTGTATTAATACATATACTGTAGTTCTGGTTGGTACAGGGATATTATTATAATCTTTGAAAAATTACTGGTTATTCAATACATTATTACTGCAGTTCTGGTTAATCCACGGATACTTTCGATTGCCAAAGGAGTTTTCCCCCCACCCTTGAAACTGAGGGTTTGTTTGCTTCCTCTGGATCAACTGTTAGTTTGGGTTAAAATCGAGGGTGAAAAGTTTGGACTTGAGGACATATGTCTTTATTCACCTCAATTACTATATTACTAGTATTGGGGGACAGCTTTGAGTATATAAACCTCGCACAAGGTTTTAAAAAACTATTTCAACATTACTAATGGAAGGTGGCAGCAGGGAATTGAGAGTTAGGTTTGTAAAACATACTAGAGCACCACAGGACAGACATACCTACTATAAAAATAAATTTCATCAAAACACTACTTGTATATTGTGCTTTAAATATTTGTTATTATTGTGCTTTAATTTTATAAATGTAAGTACTTTTATTTTGAAATTACAGCAAGATATTTATACAATGCTGTCCATGGACAGTCCCTATGAAATTGTGTGTGTAGCTGTGTATATTTGTGTCAGAGAAGGTTTGGTTCAATCACAGACCAGAACCTCGGAATATTCAGTTTGAGGATTGGACCCATTTGATCAATGGGATTCCAGTGGCAAGCCGAGGATTTTCAAATTGGGGGATTCCTAAATGTGTTACACTTAACAAGACCAGAAGGAGTTTATTGATCCGAATACATCCATGTGTTCTTTTATGATAGGATGATATTATAATATAATATATTCTCTATTACCTATGATTATATCACATTGGCCAATACACATGATTCCCTTTTCTTTTGTTATAAAGTAATACTTACTAAGGCTGGGTACACAACAACATATTTTGGGGAAAACAAACAGATTTTTCTGTGTATGCGGTCGGCCGGGATGAAAAATATGCACGGTGATTTCAGCGGGATAAAGAAACACTGTGAGTCCATAGGAAGACATTGCTGTCGCCAACCAACTATTATAGCCAGAGAAAATGTTCGAGGACGGAGAAATTCAGTCATGTGTACCCAGCCTAACGTTATGTTTTATTGAGAATCCACATTTGCTACATTACCATAGTGTCATTCATTAGTTCAGTATCGCGGACCTAATTTACATTACTGGCAAATTTCCACTTTACTACAGTAGAGGAAGCGGAAGCCAACAACATGAGACCATTGTATGGGCACATTGAGCCATCGTTATTTATTATATTATTGTGGATTATATAGCCCACCAATTCTTCCATAGCACTGTACAATTACATGTATAATTAATCTGGTGGTCCTGCGCCGAAGAGCTTACAATCGAAGCACATTTATTTGACACATACAACCTATCCAGTATGTCTTTATGATTGTGGGTGTGAAACCGGAGTGACCGGAGGAAACCAACATAAGCATGGGGTGGTGAACACCAAACTCCTGCAGATGGTCCAAGGGTGGAATCGATACTCAGGACTCAGCGCTGCAAGGATCAGTGCTAACCACGAGATTGCGAACCGTGCTGCCCATTTAGAAAGACGATATCGGAACAATACTCCTGTGTTATATAAATATGTATTAAAAAAATCAAGTGACAATCAGCATACAAACCACTTCAGATTTCTTATGTCCTTTAGTTCCTGCCTTCTAAGCTCCACAGTGCAGTGGTACAGTAAGTTCTGTATAGAAACCCCGTCTCGACAATCAATCAGGCAGCTACAGAGGTTAAGGTGATACGTTCTCTATGCTGCGTCATCACCAGGGTAGCTATAGATACAGTTTGACACATACAAATGCCTGCTTTAACTCACAGCTCCATTGAATAATTGTAACAATCTCTATATCAATCTCTTTATCAATCTATATAACATCTATGTAACATCTATGTAACAATCTATGTTACAAGCTATTGTAACATATATATAACAATTCTATATAACAATCTAGGTTAACAATCTATGTAACAATCTATATAACAATCTATATTAATATTCTATTAAACAATCTATGTAACAATCTATATAACAATCTATATAACAATCTATGTAACCCTCTATATAACAGTCGATATTAACGTCGGTTACCAAACAATCTATGTAACAATCGATATAACCAATCTATATAACAGTCTATAAACAATCTATATAACTTCTACTAACAATCTAGGAACAATCTATATAAACAATTATATAACATTACTATATAACAATCTATGGAACAATTATTAAAACAATCTATGAACAGTCTATGTAACATCTATGTACAATATATATTTTAACCAACTATGTAACAGTCAATAACAATCTATATAACAGTCTATATAACAGTCTTATTTAACAGTTCTAACACAGTCTATGTAACAATCTATATAACAATCTATGTAACAGCTATATCACAATCTATATAACATCTATGTAACAGTCTATATACAATCTATGGTAGAAGTGGAACAGTAGACTGAGACACTGAACAGGCTGAAAGGGGGAATTCCAGGCACAGTAACCCCACCCCCCCTAAACACACCCTGTATTCCTAGAAAGACAGCTCACGTCTCCTGTGTTCCTCAGTCTGTACTGAATTCCGGGTCTCTAGCTGGAAAATGTGGAAGAGGCTACAATCCAAAATATAAGAGGAATAAAAAGGGAAGAAAGAATATAAAAATGTAATGAACAGAAATTTGCTCTCTTTTAAGCCCAAATTAATAAAAAAATGTTCATTAAATGTAAGTAGAAAGGTGTTGCCTATAATTTTGGAGTTTTAAAGTAGTTGGCTGTCAGGTAGGACATGGTAGAGAGGTCCCCGGTATATCTTTACAACCTGCTCTGTTCTAAGTAATGTATTACTACTCTTTCACTTTCTATTCATAGGGTCTCGGTCTTGTTGTAAACATACAGTACTAACTCTATAATTAATATTCAGAGAAACTGACCCATGTTTAATACTGTGTTGATGCCTACCCTGGGCTTTGATACCACAATGCAATCAAAACCTTGCATTCAAGAGGTCCCGACCACCGCTGTTATATGCTGATTAGGTCAAAGTACAGCGGTATTTATTGCCAACAGATTTTTGAATGAGAGAAAGCCTAGTTCGATATTTGACTTCAAGAACAACTTCAAGTCCGGTTAATTAACCAAAAACCACAGATAAAAGATAAGTTTCCATTTATGGGACTGTGACAACTGTCTTGTGGTCAATTTCCACACTGTCCCTAAAATAAGTAACATTTTAGACTGGTACACCCACAAGTAACATAGAGCCCCAATACTGTTGGATCCAACAGTATCAGGGTTTGTCGTAGTGGTTGTAGCTCATATTTACCAAATGAGGGGTTACGAACGCATGTTCCTCCAGGCCTTGTTGTGGTTGTTCGGAAAAGACTAAAATTTACCTCTGCCGTGGTAGTCTCCCTGTAGCGGGGTTAGCCGTGGTTGTGGGAAACATACAGTCCCACGAACATTCTCAATATGCTGTTGTATAGAGAGAACGCTCGGTGACTGTGTGTACCCTAATTTTTTAAAAATGACAGGACAGATATTGCAGATCCTTTTGTCATCTTTCAAAAATCTTTTGCTGTGTGTACCCAGCTTTAAAGTCCATGTCTGTATCTTTGGCTCCCATGTGTTAATCCCTTTCCACTGCACTTTCTGATGACCTCAAAAGGTGAAAAGTACAGGCAGATAATGATCAACAACAGAAAGGGGGATTCTGTAATAACCTTTATTAAAAAAAAAAAAGCCTATGGGCCCCAAACATAACATTTAAAAATTGTACATGATTTCACACAGGAATATTTTTGGATAAGATTGCCTTAGGAAGACAGACATACATCATTTTAACCTGTGTTTTAGGCTATAAAAATATTTTATTGAACTCAAACCAGGGAGACTGAAAGCAGCAAGTGACCACGTGAACCCAAAATTCAAGGATAGTTACTTTACATTAAAGAAGAACGGGAAGGTGGAAGGTAGTACTAGTACTACTTTGTCAAGTCTTCAACAACTGTTCAAAGTACATTAGAACTTAATGCACCTAAAGAACTTGTATTGTGTAATTTTCCAGAATTTGTACTATTCTTTAAATACAAGACTGACCACATCCTTCCGTTTTCCAGCGATTGTGAAAATTCATGATTCATTTGAGAAACCAACCACAATTTTTCCACCACGTTTACTATGGACTAGTCAGCCATCTTTTTTTTTCTTTTTCATTTTTTGCAGTTGCTATTTGGTTTTTTTGAAGTAACATTGTCCCTAGCTAGGATTATAACACCAGTCCCTCCTATATAAACTTTCAGGTTGTTTGTTGCATTTGGACTTTTTGTGAAGTAATTTAGATTTTCATGGTTTAAAGCAGGCTGTCAAAAGCACAATTTCCGTGCAAATGTTGGGAGGTTGTAGTTTATCAAACATCTGGGTGATGTTTCAATCAGGTAGAATATTATGCAGCAGTAGGTTATCCATATATATAGATATAGGGGCATATTTATAAACATTTGTTAAACTTGTGTCACCTTTTTAAAGCCAGCCTTTCGCCAAATTTGACTTTTGCGCATTATTAAGCAAGTGCTACCAGTGGCGAAAGTCGGTCATTATGCTCTTTTCACTTTCCGCCATACATCGCTGCGGTAACCCTCAAGACATATTTATAAAATGGCGAAAAGGTATATATTGATTTAGCTAGTTCCGCAATCCATTCGCAACAGTCCTGAGGCCATGTGGCAAAAAGAAGCCTTTATTTAGCCTGCCATGGGGGGTCCCATGGAGGTGTGTACATTGTGGATTGTTTCTCACTACATAGTATCTCAGCGGTTTTGTTTAGACTTTCTCTCTCCAGCATTTACTGTATAACGATCTGAGATTTCGTTTTTTAAGGTAATTTTTCCCTTTTAAAGATCTTTTTTTTTTAAGGTTCCGATTTCTTTATTTACCAACTAAAGCAAATGGGCGGTCTGAGGGACATATTTATAAAGGGGCCATTATTTTCGCTTTTTGTCCCCACAAGATTTTATTACCACAATATTTTAAACTTTTAACTTTTACTCTCATCAAAGTTATTAAAAGGCGAATTTTTCATCAAAAAGCGAAAAAGAAAAAAGAAAAATAGTACACTAATAATGCTAAAAAAGCTCAGAGATATGATGGTAAATAGGTAATAATCCCTGGTGGATTTTCAAAGTAGTATTAAAGTTGGTTATAAACAACTGAACACGTTATCTTTGTTATTTAAAAATAGCTAACACATGTGGTGTTTTTCCTCAGAAGCCCAAGATATAATAAAAAGTGATTAAAACCAAAGGGAAATTTTCTCTATTTATTATAGGAACACATTATTTAGGATTGATAATTTACCAAACAGTTCCATTAATAGGAATCACACCATAGTGCTGTGTAAGAAATAGTCAATGTTAAGGAAACATTCCAGTAAGTAATGAGTTTGGGTCAAAATTCTGGTAAAACTTGCAAAAACAAACAAAAAAGGATGAGAAGAAAGAGGGCAAAAGTGAAATTTTTTCACCTATTTATAAATAGCTTTAAATTAAAAAAATGACAAAAATATCTCTGGAATTACACTAGAGAACAATCTCTCTCTTTTAGCGAGTGATACCTCACTTTAAACACATGATAAGGACGCAAAACTATTGCCACACACTCGCCGCAAGCGATTTTCCCCTCAAAGGCGAAAGCAAAAACAAGCTGTTTTATCAAATGAAGGGAAAATAGAGCGCCCTATAATTTCACTGCAAATGTTCCTGCGATAGCGAAGTCAATCGTTTATCAGAATAATGCTCCCTAAGTGTATATCTTTGTTTTTTATGTATGTATGTATGTATAGTTAATTTATAAAGCGCCACTTGGGGACGCAGCACTGTACAGTAACAAAATACAATAAAATCATACAAGGGGATAAATACATAGATAGTCAGTACGTAAATATATAAATTATATAAATAGAAGTGCTAGGGCTTTCCACAAGAGGTAATGAGGTCCCTGCCCCGTAGAGCTTACATTCTAGTTAGGTGGTGGTGAACATACAGATACAATGGGATGGGTATAAGTGCTGGAGGGAGACGTATGCAGTTCAAATAAAATCAAATACTGTGCTGGTTACCAGATAGGTAGGATTAAGGGTAGATTTAATAATAGATATATAGATACCATATACTGTGCGGTGGTTACCAGATAGGTAGGATGTAAGGGTAGATTTATACATATATAGTATATATAGATACCATATACTGTGCTGCGTTACAGATAGGTAGGATGTAAGGTAGATTATCATATTATAGATATATAGAACCATATACTGTGCTGGTACCAGGTAGGTAGGATGTAAGGGTAGATTTATCATATAAATATATCATATTAGATATATAGATAACCATATACTGTGCTGTGGTTACCAGATAGGTAGGATGTAGGGTAGATTTACATAAATAGATATATAGATACCATATACTGTGCTGGTTACCAGATAGGTAGGATTGTAATGGTAGATTTATCATATATAGATATATAGATACCATATACGTGCTGGTTACCAGATAGGTAGGATGTAGAGGTAGATTATCATATCTAGATATATAGATACCAATACTGTTCTGTTTCACCGGATAGGTAGGTGTAAGGGTAGATTTGATTTATCATATATAGATATATAGATACCATATACTGTGCTGGTTCCAGATAGGTAGGATTGTAAGGGTAGATTTATCATATATAGTATATAGATTACCATATACTGTGTCTGGTTTACCAGATAGGTAGGATGTAAGGGTATATTTATTCTATATAGATATATAGATACCATATACTGTGCTGGTTACCAGGTAGGTAGGATGTAAGGGTAGATTATCATATATAGATATATAGATACCATATTGTGCTGGTTACCGAATGGTAGGATGTAAGGGTAGATTTATCATAAATAGATATATAGAGACCATATACTGTGGGTTCCCAGATAGGTAGTGATTGTAATGTAGATTTATCATATATAGATATATAGATACCATATACTGTGCTGGGTACCAGATAGGTAGGAGTAAGGGTGAGATTTATCATATATAGATATATAGATTACCATTAACTGTTCTGGTAACCGGATAGGTAGATGTTAAGGGTAGATTTATCATATATTAGATTATAGATACCATATACTGTTCTGGTACCGCGATAGGTAGGATGTTAAGGGAGATTTAGATTTATCAATATAGATATATAGATACACATACTTGTGCTGGTACCAGATAGGTAGGATGTAAGGGTAGATTTATCATATATAGAAATAGATACAATTACTGTGCTGGTTACCAGAGTGGTAGGGTGTAAGGGTAGATTTATCATATATAGATATATAGATATATATACTGTGCTGGTTACCAGATAGGTAGGATGTAGGGTAGATTATCATATATAGATATATAGATACCATATACTGTGCTGGTTACCAGATAGGGTGGTGTGTAGGGTAGATATTCATATATAGATATATAGGTATCATTTACTGTGCGGTTTACCAGATAGGTAGGATTGTAGGTTAGATTTAAAACTGCTAATTGAGGTTTCCTGACGTAGAGAGAGAGAGGGGAATAGAATTCAGAGGATGGGAGCTACAAGACAGAAAGCTTTAAGGCAAGAGGAGCAAGGTGTGAGTGGGGGAGCTACAAGACAGAAAGCTTTAAGGCGAGAGGAAGCATGTTGAGGTGTACTTATTACAACTTTCATTAAAACTTATGATCAGTGCATTTCAGCCATCTTGTGGCCTTCATCAAGATTGCTGAAATGCATTGATTGCTACCTTATGTTATGTTAACGTTGTTGTGTGATTTTTGTTCTGTGGCTTGTTAAGAATCTTTTGTTCCGTTATTCGACATGGCAATTAGGTTTCAAATAACCAGGGAAAAAGAATCAGCTCACACAAAAAAGAATCAGCTCACACAGACCTTACGAGTATTCTCGGGCACTTTTTAATAAAACATTTTTTAAAAAATCTGTGCCTGGGTTAATATTGTGAACTTCAGAACTGCTGAGGTCACTAGATGGCGATGTGGTGTACATGTATATTATGTGGCTAGAGAAAGTGGTTGTTGATGATCCCTTGTCCCTTGTGGTTGCATACATGGAATTCTCTGTTTCATTCCTGAGTTTGCCTCCATACTATGATTTTGCACATGAAATAATGTGCAGATTGTTCTGTATGAGTTAATGGCCATTTGTGACTTTGTGAAATAAAGAGGAAGACATGCGTTTTCATTTCGATGTATATGGTGGAGGTGGATATATCATATGGTGGATATGGTGGATAAACAACCAACACAGTAGGCACAGAATCCTCCCAAAAGACCCCTCAAAAATGACACAACCACTTCTGGTCACAACAGTATCAAAGTGTTCATTTGTATCCACCCCCCACTGTGCAATCAAAATAAATCCATTTATAATAATAGATATCAGTAGGAAGCTAGTAATAGTGAGGCTCCATGTATGCGCAATGTGTGTAAATTGCTATAGCAAAGTACATGATACTTCGGTATCTCACTATTATACAGGTCACAAACATAAATATACATGGATAACTCACATTCTCCTAAAGGGCCAAAGTTGTAAAATGGCTACTATTTGGGCCTGGACTTGTGAGACGCCAAGTAACATATTCCCAACTAGATATGGGATCTGTGTTCGACCCGAACCCGGATCCGACACGGAATCCCTCTGTTCCGAAATTCGAAAGATCTGTCTAAATCCGGAGGATCCTCCAGATTTCAGGACTTCACAAGACATTTTGGATAATTTTCTAAGTACGGGGGCAAATTTTTGATTATTTCAAAAATAACCTCGAACGTTCGAAAATTACGAAAATACGATCGGAGACCATTTTCCAGTTTCCGATCGTATTTTCGAAAATCGAACGTTCAAAGTATTTGGATAAACTTTCGAAAATAGCCTTGAACATTTGAAAATCTTCGAAAATATACGATCGGAAACTCGAAAATGGTTAAGTATCTAAAAATAGCCTGAAAAATCCGTCCAGCTGTCGGATCTTCGGGATTTTCCCAATCTGAAAACGGAACGAAAACTAGTGAGTTTCGGTCATCTCTAATCCCAACCAGTGAAGATTGCCACATCTTCCCCTGGCTCCTACAAGCTCCACTTGCTGATACGTATACAGACTGTTTCAATTCGCTGTCATCCAATTTTTAAGAACATCAGTAAGTTTGTGTTAAACTCTCCTACTTACTTCAAGATTCCAAATGATTTCATTAATAACACGTTTAGGGGAAGCCTTAGGAGGGTGAGTTGAGCTGCACACACAGCAATGAAAAGACAAGAAACGAACCACCTGATCGGATTTACACACTGCATTCATATTTAGACTTACACCAGTATATGTATGTACATGGTTATTTATATAGCGCCACTTTGGGGACACAGCGCTGTACAGTAATAAAATACAATAAATTCATACAAGGGGATAAATACATAGATAGTTCAGTACATAAATACAAAAAACTTGGATATTTAGAGAAAATTAATCTAATACAGGAAGCACTACAGTCATGTGACTTGTTGAACTGTTAAATGGGGTCATCATCATTATCAGTTCCTTTCAGTATTCACATGGGGACCCCTTAGCAGAACAGGGGTGTGGTTTAACCTCCCATTTTGAGGTTAAAAAATGCTCTCAGCTCTGTAAGTAAGTTATATATTTTGCATAAGTTGTATATTTTGTCCTATACTAATATAAGTCTATACTTTATGTATACGTTATATACATTTATTGTGGTCATTTAAATTGTAATAGAGAGATAGTACACACATTCATATACAACTTTCCTATATGTAATATCATATTCCCACACCTCATTGGTAGCTCCTAAAAACTCAATGCAATCTCCTATAGAGATATAAATGTATTTTTTATAATATAAAGGGTTATATATATATGGACAGTGCCTCGAGGTAAATGTTGCAGCACCATAATGTGATGGGTCCCTGGGCAAAACATTCTGTGGGTGCCTCCCCCTTTAACCATACAAAGTATATAGTTTGGAGCCTTCTTAAAGGACATACCCACCCTTATAGGTCAGGCGGTTAGTCTTGCCCATGATGCTTATGTCTCACCTAATTACTGAGCACCATTCCTAATTATGCAAAAAAGAAGCCATCTGCTGCCTGGCCACACATATCTCCACCCTTACATCAAATTTTTGCTGTAGTGTAGGTCCCCCATCCTACCCCCAATCGCCAGTTAGATTTTGGCAAAAAACCTCAGAACGATAACTTACAATCCTCCATTTCCTCGAAGCTCAGATCACAGCCCTCTGTTGCTGGAACTGCAAGCAGGGGCCGGACCAGCAGCCGTGTCGTGAATCACGGATGCGGCTGCCAGCTTTGCTGAACATCAGGGGAACGAAGGATTGTAGTATCATTCTGATATTCTTTGGGTCAATCTAACTTGGTGGTTGGGGGTGGGATAGGGGGACCTACACTACAGCAAGCTTTAACGCTAGGGCAAGGTTTTATAAAGTTAACTCGGGCAGGAGGGAGGGAGAGGGCTCCTCTGTGCTGTGCCATACCTTGCGAGGTAGGGAAATAGAAGGGAACAGATGACTCACTGACAGGCTTCTAACTGCACTTTCCTGGACTTAGAACAGCACAGCAAGAAAACCATTTGGAGCAGGGATGTGAGGTAAGGATTTTATTACACAACACAGTGGGGCCAGTAGTGGGTTAAATTATAGTTTTGGGGATGGACATGCCCTTTAACATGGACAGCAGAGGAGTAGGTGTTACTGGTCGCAAGGGATTGGGCTGTTCAAGTAATGATAAAAGCATTTTTGGTAAAGGTAAGTATAGCAAATTGTGTCTTTGGGGGGCCTTAAACTGCTTATAAATTTAAGTTAAGATAGACATGCCCTTTAAGTTTGGGGCCCTGAGCAGTAGCCCGTTTTTTCCCCTGCTGAAGATGTTGAATAGGTTTACACCAACGTAATATGTAGTGCCGTGAAACTGAATAGACAATAGTATCCATGACATGAGGTCAGTGGTTTAGATTCAGTGGTATATACTGCACAGTCCCTGGTTTAGATTTTACTGCATACAATATTCTTGAGCATTAAATAAGGTCGGATGTTCCCATGAGGAAGATCAATCTCAAAAAATGTTACTGCAAGGTATTTGCATCTTGAAATGTTCCCATATAAGTCCATTTCCGAAAGAGATATGTTGGTAGTCTCGGGGGGATTATTTTATTGAGATGCTAAAATAGATCTTGTTATGTAAAACGGGATATTTAGACTTGCCAACTAAGACTAACGCTTACATTCTTGTGAGAGATATTTGACCCAAATATATACAGATGCCTGCCAAATTTCACCCTAGGACGACATTCATAGGCAAAGTTATAAATAAGTAAATGATTGTTTAGTATCTAAATGTCTGTGGTCCATATTATGTCAGTTTGGCCACCCTGGCATAATCTATATGCAAACCATAATAATCACCCAGAAGAACGATCCAGATTGTAAACAGCAGTGCACTTTACTATATCTCATAAATGCCTGAGACATCATAAATCATATAGAATCACTTTAGGCTTTACATGTAGCCTGTCCAATCCAGATTATTACAGTTTTTTTCAAAGGTACAAAAGGTGATTGAAGGTAAAGGCATGCAAAGACACTATAGATCTCCCATTCAAGAACTGTCCACCTCTTAGGGTCCTAGAGCATTTTTTTAAAAAGGAAAATTAATGCCACACTAAAAAAAGCTTGAATTGATTCTATAATTCCTAACTAGATGATGGCTGCAACTCTCACTTCTTAAACAGCAGCAATGTGGAGAAATATTTGTAATTTGAAAGGTTATTGGCATGTAATCATTTCTGCAGCCCTCCTAAATAGCGAGTTGTGATTGGTTTTCTGACTTCTAGTCTTGATTAACATATCACATGATGGTCAGCTAAAATACAGTTTAAAAGGGGCTAAAGAGAGACTACGGAGAGGGAGGTGGCTAGAAATCTTACCGAGCATGTTCAACTATGAAAAGTGTCCAGGACACCCACTGCTATGGGGCTGAGCTGCAGAACTCAGGAAAAGCCAGAAACTTGCAGAATGAAATGGATATGTTCCCAGAGACATACATCTATCCTTAATTACTTATTACAGAATTCATTCAGCCTTACATGGGAAAAGTGTCTCTATGCATCTGTTTTTTGGCTTTGATTAATTCATTGTAAATTGCTTATTGTTAGGCTGGGTACACACGCACGGAATTTTGTTCCAGAGCGCTCAGCTGGGACAAATGTTCGTCGTGTTGCGGCAATTCGTCGCGGGCAAAAGTGTGAACGAACGACGTGCAGTCCCATAGGAACCGCACGATCGATCGGAATTTAAGGACATGTCAGATCGTTGTTTGTCCGATCCGGTTGAACGAACGATCGAGGTCAGTCGCGGCCGGCCGCTCCCAAAACCAGCAGATTTTTTTGCCCAAACGACCGAAAGTGTCGTGAATCGGTCAGTCGGCTGAAAATATCTGCTGGTGTGTACCCAGTCTTAGAGTAGGTTATGCACTAGAACATTAGATAACAATTAAAGGCCTTCGTGTGGTCTATGTGTGGTAACAAAATGTCAAAAGTTACAGGTCATCTCAAGCACTAAAAGTATAAGTGAGAGAAAGCTCTTGTGTTACTGGCAAAATTAAGTAAATGAAAATGGTGCTATTACCAGTGCAGCAAAACTTTATTGGCTGGTTGCCAGGTGACTGTATACAGTAAGGCTTGTCCATCAGACATATGACTTCTAAATACCATTTTTGCCCTAGCACCAATTGTACCAACCATTAATCTGCTAGTCTAGGTAATTTGGCAATGATTTGGGGCAAAAAAAAACAGCATTTGAATTGCCCAGAGTTTTAGTTTCTTGGTACACAGATTTGGGGCTAGGAGGGGATGTTTTGGAGGAGGAAGGGAAAAAATTACAAATTCAGCAGAACTTGGGCAGAACTTTGCAGAATTTCCCCAAAACTTGGTATCGAAATATCGAAAATCCAGTGTCCAAATGTCAAAAATGAGTGTCGAAATTCTGTGTTTAATTGGTTTTCATTTTTTTCTATATATTAAATACAGTATACGCTACATTAATTCTATTCACATTCTGTTACATTATACACTGTAAAGGTTACACATTTTACAAGATTTTAGAACACGTGTGGTAAAACAGAGATCCATGTGTGCATGGTGTGAAGTTTGAGAGCCACTGTGTAATGTGTTATATGCACCTACCTACAGTAACAGTGCAATGGATGGACTCTACGATATTTCCTTTTGTACAGAGTTCTTTATGTGCCGTCCTTTTACAGTCTGTTGGTTTGGGAATAAATTTCAAAAATGTTTGTCGTGTTTTGTTACGAAGTAAAGGACATGTCCACCCTTCAAACAAAAGGTTTGTTTGTTTATTAACACCATCATAACATATTCCAAATAAACTTACATTTTAGCTTCAACCATACATAGGTAGAGGCCCCAACCCATTTCAGCCACTAGGACAAGCAGTAATAGTCCTTTCAGTCATCCAGCACCCAGAGAGCTTAATTAGTGGATGTCACATCCAGATTTCCATAGGGAAACAGACAAATCTTTAAAGCAAAAGTTCACTGCAAAAATGAACTTATCCTTTAATGCATTGATTGAAGACTGGGAGGTTAAGGACCTTACCTTCCGTTCTTCAATTAATGCCTGTGAAGCCAGGAATGAAGATAGAAGACACTTACCTTTCGTGCGATCCTCCGATGTTACACTGAAATTCCCGACTGCTTCCTAGTTCTGATTAACTATAGCACGCATTATTGCGATGCCGCGCTGTAGTTAATGAGAACAGGAAGCAGTCGGGCCGTCAGGGTGATAGCGGTGGATCGCGTGAAAGGTAAGTTTCTTCTATCTCATTCCTGCTCTTACAGGCATTAATTGAAGAATGGAAGGTAAGGTCCTTAACTCCCAGTCTTCACTCAAGCATCTTCAATCAATGCATTAAAGGATAAGTTCATTTTTTGCAGTGAACTATTGCTTTAAAGATTTGTCTCTGTTTCCCCATGGAGAATCTGGATGTGACATCCACTAATTAAGCTCTCTGGCATCCACAGGCCTTTATTGGAGAATGGAAGCTCCTTAACCTCCTGATCTTCAATCAATGTATTAAAGGAAAAGTTCACTTTTGCAGGAATATATTCCTTTAATCTTTTGGAGAGATTAAATGACAATTGTGCTCACATTTTCCCCATTCCATACCAAAATTGTACACAGGGTGAGGACCTAAACTGCTCTGTCTTTACCCCTGGTTACTTTATCCAAAAAATCAAAATCCTACTTCAGCAGCATTAGTAGACCATGGGTGGATTGAGCTGTGCTTGGGCCACTAATAGAGACTATCAGAGCTCGCTTCTGGGACCACACTACACTCTGCGCAGACATTAGTGAGTATGCAGCAAAATAAAAAATGAATCAATTATGAAATAATATAAATAAATAAACATATGCAGCCGTATAGAGGATTTGTTACCCTTAATAAATTAACCCATCTAAATTAGGAATCACAGAAGCTGGGTATTCTGATGTATTATACTTCAATCAGATCAAGTAACTGAGCAATTCACCGCAGTGAGTTCCCAGTATTCCCTATGTCAGCAAGTCACAGCAAATATTCTCAACTCTCCCAAAAAAACTTACATGAGTTTGGAGCAATGTATACATAATAACATAGTATTTAAGGTTACATAGACAGTATACCTAACTCCCACCCATTTTACCCTCTCGGCATAACCATCCTTGTCCTTTATTAAATGGTCCACACTGGTAGAATCTTTACAGGGCATGTCCACCCCAAAAGCAATATTTTATATTTATGTTAATCGCTATAGTTATTTGCAGAAAAACTTAGCCGATCTATACTTACTGCCTGTTTCACCTAGCGATCTGACACGGCCCTCTGCTTGCATGAAACTGCAAGAAGGGGGCCGGACCGGCAGCCGTGTTCATAATTGGCTGAGAGGCAGCCTATCATAGACGCGGCTTTCGGCTGTACAGAACGTTGGGGGAAAAAGGTACAGTAAGTATAGATTGGCTAAGTTTTTCTGCAAATTACTATAGCGGTTGGGGGTGGAAAAGGGAGCCCTACACTACAGAAAATGTATTTGGAGATAGGGGTAGGGAGAAATGGGAGGGAGGGGGGAGGGCTGCACTGCGCATGGCAAAATTCTCCCAGAAGAGAGACAGGAGGCAGATACAGAATGGGACACAGCTAGGCTCCTGGTCTTTACTTTTTTGGACTTTGGAAGGGCATAACAGGGAAGCCATTTGGAGCTGGGATGTAAGGTAAGGATTTATCAACACTATGCACAACACAGCACAGTGGGGCCAGTAGTGGGTTAAAATGTAGTTTTGGGGGTGGACATGCCCTTTAATATTAATTGATTGTCTCAGGCTTGATAATTGATTTAATTAAGTTTATTTTTTTATTTTAATCATAACCTGATCAATTGATTTAATAAAATGGATCTAAACTATTACACACCTTACATTAAAAATTGCAATAAATATTCAAAAAGCATCCAATGAACCAGATATATTAACCAGATATATATTAAGGGTATGTCCACCACAAAAATTTAAAAAAAAATTGTTTTACAAATCACCCCAAGTTAGAATTGTAAAACAAGCCCCAGAAACATACTTACACTTCCCAGAAGGCATCTGCTCCCAGCCCTCTGTTTGCCTGGAAGTTGCAAACAGGGCCCAGACTGGCAGCCACACCTGTGATTGGTGGCTATGCAGATAGCTATGGTAATGAAGGAGCATAAGTATGTTGGGCAAGTGCTATCAATGTTCTGGGTTCGATTGTTTTTTTAAAAGTAGCTGTCATTAAAAAAAAAACAACATTTTGGGGGGCTGGTGCAATATAAAGTGCTAAAGCTTGTCTGTGCTATTAACATTTACAGTAGATGTTATCAAACTGCAGTAACCCAGTAAAAAGCTAACATCTAATTGGCTGCTGAAAATGAATAACATGGATTACATTTTCCACATCTTATTGCATCAGCCCCTCACTGTCTTCAATGTATCTTTAAGATCAATGATGTTACAAAATTAGCCTACATTTCATTGAACCTGCTTCTACCACCTCTGTGAATAGGGTGGAGTGGATATGAGGAAGGCTGGCAAAATGGAAACCTCTGATAGTCTAGAGTGGAAATAATTTGTAAGCCTATTACAGTTTTGAAAATATAATGGTGAAAGAAGGGAGTTCTCTGGCAATGGTTCCAGGTGGGTTTTACAAAGAGATTGAAAATATGGCTAACGCAGAACATAGAATCAAACATGAATCAGAGTCTGGAAACGTCTGTAGAAGGTCTAATGATGGTGTCTCGGACCGTGATAGATGGAGTGGGAGTGAGTGATGTATTGGAAGAAAGTTAAGTTCTCTTTGTTTAAGGTTGAAATAATAAGAGAACATCCTAACGGAATAAATAACACAGGGACTTAAAAGGCATCTATACTGAAAAATGTGTTATTTTAAATTGACCATAACTGGAAACTATAATGATCACCACTGTATCATTTTTTTGTTGATCTGCCCCCTATTTCTTTAGATATCCAATCTAAAACTTCTTATATTTCAGCTGTCAATCAAGTTCCTTGCTCTCAAAAACTATTCTTCTGTGAGTATGCTTGTGAAGGTTCTCATTCATCCAGGTCATGGTATATCTGTTGTATTCAATTGGATCAACTGGACTTAAAGTTTAGTTCTTGAAGACGTTTCGCTAGTCATCCGACTGGCTTTCTCAATTCAGAATGAATTGTACAAGAATCTTTGGCAATTATGTACTCTGGAAAATCCCAATTAGCATATCACAGAAAAGTGTTAAGGGTGTGATTGGATAGTGGCTAAGAGGTGTTATAGGAACGCCCAGAGTAAGGTGTCAAAACAGCATTGTACATGGCAGACAGTTGGTGTCGAACCCCCCCACCTCTATTTAGGCTTGGTTTCTTTTTTTTCACATAAATGGCCTCCTGTTTCACCTATTGTGGCAGCACACAGCCACTGATTCAGATATGTGGATGACACCTGGGCTAAAATCCACCAGAAGGAAGTACAAGCTTTCACAGAACACATTAATGCGGTAGACCAAAACATTAAATTTACAAGGGAAGAGGTACAAAACAACAAACTGGCTTTCTTGGACTGCTTGGTAGAAGTTAAGGAAAATGGTAAACTGGAAGTAGAGGTTTACAGAAAACCAACACACACAGATCACTATTTGATGTTTGACTCCCACCACCCTTTAGATAACAAGCTGGGTGTCATAAGAACCCTGCAACACAGAGCTGAGAACATCCCCACTAGCACAGAGGCGAAGGCTAAAGAAATGAAACATCTCAGTGGAGCCCTTAAAACTTGTGGATATCCAGACTGGGCCTTTGTCAAAAGAAGTAGAAGGAAAGAAAAGAACACGAATACCAACAGTGAAGGAGAAAAGCAAGACAGGAGAAAGAACATGGTCATCCCATATGTAGCAGGGGTCTCCGAGAAATTAAGAAGAATTTTCAAAAAACACAGTATCCCTGTCTGCTTTAAACCGAACAACGCACTGAGGCAGCAATTGGTACATCCGAAAGACCCAATACCTAAACACAAGAAAAGCAACATCATATATGCAGTGCAGTGCAGTGAAGAATGCTCTGATCTGTATGTGGGGGAGACCAAACAGCAACTGCATCAACGTATGGCCCAGCACAGAAGAGCCAATTCCTTGGGTCAGGACTCAGCCGTGTACCTGCATCTTAAGGATAAAGGACATACGTTTGAAGATTGTAATGTTAACATATTGGCAAAGGAACGTGACTGGTTCAAGAGAGGTGTTAAGGGGGCCATTTATGTGAAAATAAAGAAACCAAGCCTAAATAGAGGTGGGGGGGTTTGACACTAACTGTCTTCCATGTACAATGCTGTTTTGACACCTTACTCTGGGTGTTCCTATAACACCTCTTAGCCACTATCCAATCACACCCTTAACACATGGCTGTGATATGCTAATTGGGATTTTTCCAGGGTATATAATTCTTGTACAAGTCATTCTGAATTGAGAAAGCCAGTCGGATGACTAACGAAACGTCTTCAAGAACTAAACTTCAAGTCCAGTTGATCTAATTGAATTTATCTAATTGTCTTCACTAATTGAATACAACAGATGTCTTCTGTGTGTAGTTTTACCGTAGCTGGAATGGAGTTTTGACAGTTGAAATGCTGTATGCTGTGTGCAGGCTTGACAGTTGGTTTGTGGGAAAAAAGTCAGGTTGGATGGAAGTGGAAGTGGTTAAAAAGGAGGGGGGATTGCTCCTAAACAAAAGTGTGCTGGATTGAAGCATGCAGCAACACACATAAATCAGAGTAAGTGCTACTTACATGTATTCAATTATGATAGATAGGCAAAGTCATTTTTTTAGTATAGTGTCCCTTTAAGAGTAAGAGAATAGACATATGATTATTTTCATCATTGGCAGATTTCTTGTCACTTAATAAAGGAATTGTTTTATCATTTACCAAGAGATACACAAGAAAAATGGAAAGTGCCACGTTCCAACCCAGAGTGACACATGGTACAAAATGTCTCTGAAATGTTACAGAATCCTAGAATACCCCATAATAGTAATGGACACCTCAACCTCAGCAGGAACAGATAGAAGTAGGGTGTGTGTCAAAGAGGCCCAAGGTGCCAGATTGTTATCAGTCTTTTAGGTCATATGAGTGATATGGGTGAAGGCTAGGTACACATCGGCTAACTACCACCAATATCCTATTCTGTCATATACACTACTCACCTTCTGATGTTCCTGAAACTTTCTTCCAACATTTGTGATATGTCCTAAGTACCACCCAACACAAATGCAAAATGCAAGGTGGGCTATGTAGATTTAGGTAGATTAGATGAACAAATGTTGAATCTATCTGTTTACAAAGTGTATTGCCAGCTTCAGTCTCTTTAGGCTTTGACTGCAGGGCAGATTTGTACTTGTCCAGTTGGTGCATTTTTTCAGCTATAGGGATTGATGTATTACTGGTGATAATTTATTCGTATAACACTTTTTTCAGGAAGTTCCCCATGCACACCTTTACCTTCTGTTGTACCAGTAATGTTAGATAGAAGTCCGCACAAATCAGTCAGGTCCAGTCACAAATGAATGGGCCTGAGCAGAAAGCGTCCCAGGAATGTAAGAGGTAAAACCGCTGGTTCCTCATGCTCTTTAGATTTTTGATATATTCAATGATCGCATCAAAAGTCTAAAAAAATCTAGTCCCACTTGCACAACAATTCAAAGCAAGTTTTGAGATCCGATCGCACTTCTGATTTGTATTGCCAATGCAATGTTATCACGGTGTTCCCCAGCGCTGTGTTCCGATCTGTTTGGAATGCATGTCTACCTTTTGTGCATATTACAAAAATCCTGCATGTGCTGCTGTCTGAACTAGTGGGGCCTAAACCTGGCTGGGTATGGCCAGCATTGGAGATGAATCCATTTTTCTGTAGCTTTATCTCAGTCTTCTTTGTCTAAATCTGATATTTAGACAATCTCCAATCTCTATTGATCCTAAACTGCTATTTAATATTTATTGGCTGTTTAAATGTTCTTTTAAATACATTTAAAGGAAAATTATGGTTCAAAAATAATTTTTATCTCAACTTACAGAAACTGCTGATTAGCAAAATCTTATATTTACGATTTATTGCTGGGTTGAACTACCTTGATAATCCATCAATCTAAAACCCTCTTAACATTGAGTGAAGCAGCAGTTTACCTGCTCATGTTTCCTGGGCTAAATCATTGTCATCGATATTATGACTGTACATCAATCACAAAAATCAGTTCAGGTGGCTGTCAAGTGTTGCAGGAATGTTCCGGGTAACATCCCAACTTCTGCAATCAGCAATCTGGGGTGGGGGGGTGGAGCCACTGCTAGCCCTACCCCCGAACATCATGGCCATGTCCCAAATCCCTTCAAACCGTGACAGTCCCAGGGCAGTTGTGGTGTATGGATAAGTAGTTTATTGTGGCAGGCTTTAAAGGGGAAGTTCAGTGCAAATACATATCTTTTCAGAAAAAAGAGCAGTATTTTTTCATCCCAATGACCTTAGTCTTCCAATTCAGCATTTTGTCTGTGTATAAATAAATGCAACCGAAATACTGACTTCCTGTTTGCAGGACCCCTAGTAGAGACCGTGAGGGTTTTGCCCTTGACCCAGCGCCTGTTTGATTCAGTGCTCAGTGAGATCTGAGCATCTTTGACCCATCCAACAGCCAATCAGTAGAAATTACTGTTAGGAACATTCCAGGAAGTGGTGCATCCTGGGAAGAAGAAGGACCGTAGAACCTGAATGTCAGCTCACTATGTCAACAGCAGGGAACAGCAAAGGGTATGAAACCAACTGATTTTTCAAAATGGGAGAGAATATGTAGAATAACTAAGTATGCATAATACAAACTAACAATTTAACAAATATCGAACTGTCCCTTTAATAATTACTAACTTGCTCCTCTCCCATGTGAGAAAATATGGAGAAGTTACAATCTAGCTGCACAGCATCAAGCCGAAGAGCTTACAATCTAATCACTTTATCTCACACATGCAACCTATCAGTATGCCTTTATGATTCTGGGAAAAACTACAGTACCAGGAGGAAACCCACCCAGCACAGGATGAACATAGAAACTCCTTACAGATGCGTCCAAATGAGGACGTCCCAAGGAAAGTTTAAACAGCACCAGGCAGTATGTCAAGCACATAGCTTTGTGATAGATGGATCGTGAAAACACTTTCCTAAAAGTAGCAAAACATTACAAATCCAGGTTTAAATAAACTGCTTTGCCTTTGTTCTTAATCTGCAGCAACCAATCAGATATTAGATACTGTAGTAGACCAGAAAGAAGATATAATCTTAATTATACCCCTCTAATATACTCGTTCAATCCCAGCTGAAGACCTGGACGAGATATAATCTCTCACTCTTTGGCAGAATTGATATTGTTAAGATGGATAATCCTACTTAGATTTCTATATCTATTCCGGTCGCTCCTGATAGCCTTTCAACCTTCAAACCTACATTCCATACAATCACAAATCATTACATTTATATGGTGTAATAAACATCCAAAAATCAGCTGTAAGACACGATGTACAACGCCTAAGAGACATGTACCGTCGGATCCAACGGGGCTTTATGGTTACTGTGTTTACCTAGCTTTCCCAAGCAAGCGTGCCGCCAAACGGGAAAGAGAGAAAGTTTCCCTCGCCCGCGGTAGACTGCCTATAGCCGAGGGAAACATACAGTCCCGAGCATTCTCCCTATGCTGTGCAGATCCGGTCCGGATCTTTCAAAAATCTGGCAAGTGTGTACCCAGCTTTATTCATTAAGCATGAAATGTGTCTGACCCTCCCAGTGATGCAGGCTGCATGGATTTCAATGAAGGACTACGCTACAAAGAATAAACAGCAAAGCTGCACAATGTTTGGCGCATTCAGTCATCATTTTTTTTATTCTACTAAGATATTAAACTGTTCATTTTCTTTTCCTCTCTGACCCTTTTCCCTAATGAGTCCTTAAAAAAATCCAAAAAGGCCAAGTAGACTGCAAAAGTTGTCTTGATCCTGCGCCATCCTGTCTTGTTCTGACTCCCACCTCTTCTATTTGACATGGACAAATCCAGAACCCTCCTTTGAACAGAGGTGTCTGGTGTGTGAGCAGTGGAATTCGAACAATGTGATGATGCACTGTGGTGAAAACCCCTTTCCCCTGCATGACATCATTCAGCCCCCTGATCCAAGGGGCTATTAAAATCATTTTCTTTTTATTCTGGCCAAAGCAGAAGGCAGGGAGGAGCTGACAAAAAAACACAGGAAGAAAAAGCCTGTTAAGAAACTTTAAAGAGAAAAGCAGGAGGCGTTAAGCAAACAGGAATAGATTACAGGGTTTCCACATTATTGTTCAGTGCATTGAGCAGATTACCTGCAAGACGTTTTTCCCACCCTCCGGAATGCTTGGACCTTGTCCCAGTATGAGCCGCACTGTATTCAAACGGTGACACAGACAAGGAAAATGTTTTTCATCTTAGTGCAGGCTTTAATACTGAGCTGTTCAAACTGTAGGTAGCACGTCCATGTCAACCGGTCATTAAGCTCTTCTGTTCTCTACAGACAGAAATAGACAGTGGAAATTAAGGGTTTTCACTATGATGTCATACGAAGACTCAACTGTTTTGAAAGGGATCTGTTTACAGTGAGCAGAACCCCAGAGGGAGAAGAAACCTCAAAACAGACCCCACTGAGGTGCTACACATGAAATCAGACAAAATCTCACGTTACAATAGTGATGGAGCAGAACTCAAACTCAAACCCTTTTTTTTATGAGTTTGACAAACTCCTACTATTCGGTTTTCCAAAGTCACGGTTGAACTTGCGGTTGTTTTTTCGAAAATTCTAGAAAATTTGATAATCAGTGAATTTACGAGCAGTTCGCTAACCCCAGAACGTATCCTTCATTTTCGGTAACCCTCAAATCTAATATTCGTTTTCGCTAACCATCGAATGGAGCCTTTGACTTTCGCTAACCCTTGAATGAATCATTAATTTCGGTAACCCTCGCAAGTAGCGTTCGATTTCAATAAACTTCGAATGTATCATTCTATTTTCAGTAACACTCGAATGTAGCATTCGGTATCCCTCGACTTGAGTGTAACCCTCGAATGTAGCATTCGGTATCCATCAAATTGAGTGTAACCCTCGAATGTAGCGTTCGGTATCCCTCGAATTAGGCGTAACCCTCGAATGTAGCGTTCAGTATCCCTCGAATTAGGCGTAACCCTCGAATGTAGCGTTCGGTATCCCTCGACTTGAGTGTAACCTAGTTGGCCTACACCTGCTGGTTACTGCCAGCATTTGGAGATGAATCCAATTTTTTCTAGCTTTATCTCAGTCTTTTTGTCTAAATCTGATATTTAGACAATCTCCAATCTCTATTGATCCTAAACTGCTATTTAAATATTTATGGTCTGTTTAAATGTTCTTTTAAATCATTTAAAGAAAATTATGGTTCAAAAATAATTTTTTATCTCAACTTCAGAAACTGCTGATTAGCAAATCTATATTTACGATTTATTGCTGGGCTTAGACTACCTTTATGCTCCATCAATCTAAAACCCTCTTAACATTGAGTGAAGCAGCAGTTTACCTGCCATTTTTCCTGGGCTAAATCATTGTCATCGATATTATGACTGTACACACATCACAAAAATCAGTTCAGGTGGCTGTCAGAGTGTTGCAGAATGTTCCGGAGGTAACATCCCAACTTCTGCAATCAGCAATCTGGGGTGGGGGGGTGGAGCCACTGCTACCCTACCCCCGAACATCATGCCCATGTCCCAATACCCTTCAAACCGTGACAGTACCAGGGCAGTTTGTGGTGTATGGATGTAGTTTATTGTGGCAGGCTTAAAGGGGAAGTTCAGTGCAATACATTAGCTTTTCAGAAAAAGAGCAGTATTTTTTCATCCCAATGACCTTATCTTCCAATTCAGCATTTTGTCTGTGTATAAATAAATGCAACCGAAATACTGACTTCCTGTTTGCAGGACCCCTAGTAGAGACCGTGAGGGTTTTGCCCTTGACCCAGCGCCTGGTTTGATTCAGTTGCTCAGTAGAGATCTGAGCATCTTTGACCCATCCACACCAATCAGTAGAATTACTGTTAGGAACATTCCAAGGATGGGTGCATCCTGGGAAGAAGAAGGACATTAGAACCTGAAATGTCACTCCTAATGTCACAAGCGGGAATAGCACAAGGGTATGAAACAACTGATTTTTCAAAATGGAGGAGAAATATGTAGAATAACTAAGTATGCATAATACAAACTAACAATTAACAAATATCGAACTGTCCCTTTATAATTACTAACTTGCTCCTCTCCCATGTGAGAAATATGGAGAAGTTACAATCTAGCTGCACAGCATCAAGCCGAAGAGCTTACAATCTAATCACTTTATCTCACACATGCAACCTATCAGTATGCCTTTATGATTCTGGGAAAACTACAGTACCAGGGACCCACCACACAGGATGAACATAGAAACTCCTTACAGATGCGTCCAAATGAGGACGTCCCAAGGAAAGTTTAAACAGCACCAGGCAGTATGTCAAGCACATAGCTTTGTGATAGATGGATCTGAAAACACTTTCCTAAAAGTAGCAAAACATTACAAATCCAGGTTTAATAAACTGCTTTGCCTTGTTCTTAATCTGCGCAACCATCAGATATTAGATACTGTAGTAGACCAAAAAGAAGATATAATCTTATTATACCCCTCTAATATACTCGTTCAATCCCAGCTGAAGACCTGGACGAGATATAATCTCTCACTCTTTGGCAGAATTGATATTGTTAAGATGGATAATCCTACTTAGATTTCTATATCTATTCCGGTCGCTCCTGATAGCCTTTCAACCTTCAAACCTACATTCCATACAATCACAAATCATTACATTTATTGTGTAATAAACACCAAAATCAGCTGTAAGACAGATGTACAACGCCTAAGAACATGTACCGTCGGATCCCAACGGGGCTTTATGGTTACTGTGTTTACCTAGCTTTCCACAAGCGTGCCCAAACGGAAAGAGAAAAGTTTCCCCTCGCCCGCGGAACCTGCCTATAGCCGAGGGAAACATACAGTCCCGAGCATTCTCCCTATGCTGTGCAGATCCGGTCCGGATCTTTCAAAAACTGGCAAGTGTGTACCCAGCTTTATTCATTAGCATGAAATGTGTCTGACCCCTCCCGTGATGCAGGCTGCATGGATTTCAATGAAGGACTACGCTACAAAGAATAAACGGCAAAGCTGCACAATGTTTGCCGCATTCAGTCATCATTTTTTTATTCTACTAAGATTAAACTGTTCATTTTCTTTTCCTCTCTGCACCCTTTTCCCTAATGATTCCTTAAAAAATCCAAAAAGGCCAAGTAGACTGCAAAAGTTGTCTTGATCCTGCGCCATCCTGTCTTGTTCTGACTCCCACCTCTTCTATTTGACATGGACAAATCCAGAACCCTCCTTTGAACAGAGGTGTCTGGTGTGTGAGCATGGAATTCGAACAATGTGATGATGCACTGTGGTGAAAACCCCTTTCCCCCGCATGACATCATTCAGCCCCCTGATCAAGGGCTATTAAAATCATTTTCTTTTTATTCTGGCCAAAGCAGAAGGCAGGGAGGCTGACAAAAACACAGGAAGAAAAAGCCTGTTAAGAAACTTTAAAGAGAAAGCAGGAGGCGTTAGCAACAGAGAGATTACGGTTTCCACATTTTTTCAGTGCATTGAGCATATTACCTGCAAGACGTTTTTCCCACCCTCCGGAATGCTTGGACCGTTGTCCCAGTATGAGCCGCACTGTATTCAAACGGTGACACAGACAAGGAAAATGTTTTTCATCTTAGTGCAGGCTTTAATACTGAGCTGTTCAACTGTAGGTAGCACGCTCCATGTCAACCGGTCATTAAGCTCTTCTGTTCTCTCAGACAGAAATAGACAGTGGAAATTAAGGGTTTTCACTATGATGTCATACAAGACTCAACTTTTTTGAAAGGATCTGTTTACAGTGACATAACCCCAGAGGGAGAAGAAACCTCAAAACAGACCCCACTGAGGTGCTACACATGAAATCAGACAAAATCTCACGTTACAATATGATGGAGCAGAACTCAAACTCAAACCCTTTTTTTTATGATTTTGACAACTCCTACTATTCGGTTTTCCAAAGTCACGGTTGAACTTGCGGTTGTTTTTTTTTCGAAAATTCTAGAAAATTTGATAATCAGTGAATTTACGAGCAGTTCGCTAACCCCAGAACGTATCCTTCATTTTCGGTAACCCTCAAATCTAATATTCGTTTTCGCTAACCATCGAATGGAGCCTTTGACTTTCTGCTAACCCTTGAATGAATCATTAATTTCGGTACCCTCGCAAGTAGGTTCGATTTCATAAACTTCGAATGTATCATTCTATTTTCAGTAACACTCGAATGTTAGCATTCGTTATCTTCCCTCGACTTGAGTGTAACCCTCGAATGTAGCATTCGGATCCATCAAATTGAGTGTAACCCTCGAATGTAGCGTTCGGTATCCCTCGATTAGGCGTAACCCTCGAATGTACGTTCGTATCCCCGACTTGATGTAACCCTCTGAATGTAGGTTCGGTATCCCTCGACTTAGTGTAACCCTCGAAGGTAGCATTCGGTACCATCAATTGAGTTAACCCTCGAATGTAGCGTTCGGTATCCCTCGAATTAGGCATAACCCTCGAATGTAGCGTTCAGTATCCCTCAATTAGGCGTAACCCTCGATGTAGCGTTCGGTATCCCTCGACTTGAGATGTAACCCCGAATGTATGTTCGGTATCCCTCGAATTGAGTGTAACCCTCGAATGTAGCGTTCGGTAACCCTCGACTTGAGTGTAACCCTCGAATGTACATTCGGTTCCCTCGAATTAGGCGTAACCCTCGAATGTAGCGTTCGGTATCCCTCGACTTGAGTGTAACCCCGAATGTAGCGTTCGGTATCCCTCGACTTGAGTGTAACCCTCGAATGTAGCATTCGGTATCCATCAAATTGAGTGTAACCCTCGAATGTAGCGTTCTGGTAAATCCAAATTAGGCGTAACCCTCAATGTAGCGTTCAGTATCCCTCGAATTAGGCGTAACCCTCGAATGTAGCGTTCGGTACCCTCGACTTGAGTGTAACCCTCGAATGTAGTGTTCGTATCCCTCGAATTGAGTGTAACCCGAATGTAGCGTTCGGTAACCTCGACTGAGTGTAACCCTCGAATGTACATTCGGTATCCTCGAATTAGGCGTAACCCTCGAATGTAGCGTTCGGTATCCCTCGACTTGAGTGTAACCCTCGAATGTAGTGTTCGGTATCCCTCGAATTGAGTGTAACCCTCGAATGTAGCGTTCGGTAACCCTCGACTTGAGTGTAACCCTCGAATGTAACATTCGGTATCCCTCGAATTAGGCGTAACCCTCGAATGTAGCGTTCGGTATCCCTCGACTTGAGTGTAACCCTCGAATGTAGTGTTCGGTATCCTCGAATTGAGTGTAACTCTCGAATGTAGCGTTCGGTAACCTCGAATGAGTGTAACCTCGAATGTACATTCAGTACCCTCGATTAGGCGTAACCCTCGATGTAGCGTTCGGTAATCCCTGCCTTGAGTGTACATAAACCCTCGAATGTAGCATTTCGGTTCTCCCTCAAATTGAGTGTAACCCTCGAATGTAGCGTTCGGTATCCCTCGAATTAGGCGTAACCCTCGAATGTAGCGTTCAGTATCCCTCGACATTAGGCTTAACCCTCGAATGTAGCGTTCCGCCAGACCATTTCCCAGGTGCCACAGCCATTAACAGTAAGTTACCATTTTTAGTTTATCTGTTCTTGATCCAAACTTTTCGAACTACTAGCTCCCCAATGACTTTAATGGGTTAGTTTCCGAACTTTTACTGAAGTTTAGAAATGAATTGAATTTCAGTAAATTCGGCCATCCCTACTCTCTAATATCACACCTGTCTATAGCCTGTTTCATATTTAACATCTGACTGGGGTCTAATTTGAGGGGTACATTTCTAATGTAGATCCTCTTTGAGCATTGTCCTATATAGACGTTACCCATCAGCCTTTACTATTGAGCTGTGCATCTTTGTACCTCTTTGTTTATTATTTGTTTCTTTTTCTTTTTCATCACCAGTAGTTTTACCTCCTTATATTCTTATTATTATTAGAGATGGACCCAAAACTGGTTCCAAAACGGATTTCATGGATCCGCCAGAACCCGGACTTTGTGTAATTTTTGCATCTTTTCAAATGTAAAAATTGAAAAATGTTCAAAATGGTTTTCCATGGGTTACAGGGCTGGAGAAATTCCAGGGGCCAGGAAGAAAATGCACCTATAATTTTTTTCTTGGCAACCAGTTTATTTGAATGTTTTTCTATTGATGTCTATGTAACTGGCTAGATTGGCTTTGAAAGATGGGTGACAAACTCCTAGTGTCAAAATAATCTACCCATACAGGAAACCTTTATATTTGTTTAAATATGGGGCCATATTTATAAACGCATGGTATTGCAATTTAGCAATACCCCGCGTTATTGATAATGTACGACAGCGGGCATAAAAGCATGCCCACAGTGGTGCATTGACGACGAACGTTCGTTAATTAACAAACATTCGGTTGTCAAACACCATGCAGTAGTAAACTACCGCAGTAGTATTCTATGGGGATCGTGTTATCATAGATAACACGATGATTGTTAAACTGATTGGAAATTAACCATGGTTAAAGGCACAGCATTGCTTCAAAGCGATACAGCACCTTTATAAATATGGCCCACAATGGCAGAACCGCACCTTACCACCGTTGGTAAATAAAGCTCTGTATTGGTATTTTACAACATCATCTGTATTACCACGGCATCCCGTGTCTGGAAACGTGGCCCTAAAATGCTGTTTATGTTTAGTAATTTACAGCCACATTGTACAATTCAATATCCCACACATTGAGTGTTACGTTGCGATCGTTTGAGTGGCTTGTAAGACACGGTTGAAAAAGTGTTGCATTTCCACAGTAAATAGTAGCAAAAGATTTAACACAACCTTTGTTGCATCAGTTGCACTTCGATGTTTGTAAAAAAAAGTTTCATAAAACCCTTGCAAACATTGTTCATTGGGTAGTGTGGGATTTACACCCATTTGGGGATAGCGGACTTTACTCTCCCTCTATACTGACCTACGTAGAACCAGATCCCAGTGTTTTAACTCTCAGTAAAGGAGCAGAGAGTTTGTTTGCTCACGACATGCGAGAAAACCCATCAAAGTGACCACTAATCAGACATTGTAATTTGCTGTGAGCATTGAATGAATGATAGGGCCAGTCTGTGGCCTCTAATGGGCCTCCTACTTCATGTGTCACATAACCACAGACTTCTCACTCTCTCCAACAGAAAAGGGAGAATTTCTCTCCAAAGCTCTATATTCCACAACAATTATCCACAACATGGACAAAATATTCTCAAACCTAAGGTTTATTTACGTGTAGCAGTGGAGCATTGTCTATTGCATATTTACAATTTTAGCTAAATATAAATTTATTACATATTCCATGTAGGTACCAGCAGAAATCCTGGCAGTAAAATGAATATGACTTTCAGCACAATTCTAACAGATAAGATAAAGGACTAACATACTAAGAGGCTTATGCAATACTAGGTGGAAAAGTTTGCCCATGCTATTATTTTGCAACAACCAATCAGATGAGTGGAACAGATTCAAGAGAAAAAATATTATTCTCCCTCTTTACAAGGCACTGGTAAGGCCTCATTTGGAATATGCGGTGCAGTTTTGGAATCCCATATACAAAAGGGACATCTTCAGAGAAGGGCAACTAAATTAATAAGGGGACTGGAGGGACTTAAATATGCAGGCAAATTAGTTAGGGCTTTTTACATTGGAGAAGTGAAGTTTGCGTGGGGATACGATCACCTTATACAAATATATTAATGGGCCATACAATGAACTCTCTGTTGCATTTTTCACTAATAATCCATATCAGAGGACACGTGGACATCCTTTAAGATTAGAAGAAAAGAAGTTTCATCTTCAGGTTAGGAAAGGTTTTTTTACAGTGAGAATGGTGAAACTGTGGAACTCTCTTCCAGCAGATGTGGTAATGTAGTTCTGGTTAGTACAGGGATACTATATAATATTGAGAATTACTGGTATTAATACATATACTGTAGTTCTGGTTGGTACAGGGATACTACATAATAATGAAAATTACTGGTATTAATACATATACTGTAGTTTTGGTTGGTATTGGAACTATATAATATTGAGAATTACTGTATTAATACATATACTGTAGTTCTGGTTGGTACGGATACTATATAATGTTGAGAATTACTGGTATTAATACATATACTGTAATTCTGGTTGGTACAGGGATACATATAATATTGAGTAATTACTGGATTTACTATACTGTAGTTTTGGTTGGTATGGGGATACTATATAATATTGAGAATTACTGGTATTAATACATATACTGTAGTTCTGGTTGGTACAGAGATACTATATAATGTTGAGAATTACTGGTATTAATACATATACTGTAATTCTGGTTGGTACAGGGATACTATATAATATTGAGTATTACTGGTATTAATACATATACTGTAGTTCTGGTTGGTATGGGGATACTATATAATATTGAGAATTACTGGTATTAATACATATACTGTAGTTCTGGTTGGTACAGGGATACTATATAATATTGAAAATTACTGGTATTAATACATATACTGTTGTTCTGGTTGGTACGGGGATACTATATAATATTGGGAACTACTGGTATTAATACATATACTGTAGTTCTGGTTGGTACAGGGATACTATATAATATTGAGAATTACTGGTATTAATAGTTCTGATCCAGGGATAATTTCCGATTGCCGTTTGGAGTCAGGAAGGATTCCCCTCCCCCTTTTTTTTTAGCTGTTTTTTTTTGCCTTCCTCTGGATCAACTGTTAGGTAGGGTTAAAAAGAAGGATGAAAGGTTTATTCAACTTCAATTACTATGTTACTATGTTATTTTTTTTTTTTACTGGGTCACTGCAGGTACTGTAGATATGATTGGTTGCTGCATTGCAATGGGCAAAGTTTTGAACCTTTTATTGGATAAGGCCCATAATAATAATACCCTCCAATACTAACTGTAGCCCACAGCTAAAGAAATGTTTTTGCACATTTACTGTAAGTACAGAACACAATACAATTGATATTAAAGGGTAACTGTGGTCCAAAAATGACTTTAGGTAAATTGACAGGAATTGCTTTACTGAGGATTTTTCCAATTTACTTTCATTATTTATTTTACATAGTTTTGAAGATATTTACATTTATATGTGTGATATGGTTGCAGCATCACCAGATCCCCTGCACTTCCTGCTTCCTGTACTGAAACCATGTGCCAGTCCCTGTTTCCTCCTCCTCGTAGGCCCCCATGGCCCCTCCCCTTGCAGCCCCTTGGGCCTTTCCATTGCAGCCTCCCGTGGCCCCTCCCACTTGGGGGCCCTGTGGCCCCTCCCATGCAGGCCTCCATGGCCCCTCCCACTCAGGAGCCCTCAAGGGCCCCTCCCACTTGGGGGTACCTCCCACTTGGGGGCCCCTCCCACTCGCCCCCCCAGGGCCCCTCCCACTTACCCACCTACTTGGGGGCCCCTGCCACTTGGGGGCCCCAGGGCCCCTCCCACTTAGGAGGGCCCCAAGTAAGAGGGGCCCTGGGGCCCCCAAGTGGGAGTGTGTGGAGCCACAGAGTCCGTGAGTGGGAGGGGCCACAGGGGGCTGCAAGGGGAGGGGACACAGGGCCCACGATTGGAAAGGGCCAGTAAGTGGGAGGCATTAAAAAAAGCAGTGCTGTGGGCTGTGCTTTCTCCCCACCATCCCTCCTTCCCTTCAGTCATGCACTGAGCATGTGCCCACCGCAGATTAGAGGAGGAAACAGTATTTCTGACCGCAGATTCAGAACCTCCCATCCCCTAACTTTCTGATTAGTGATTTCTTCATATTTTGGGCTGTGCAGCACGTAGAGAGGTGGTTGATTGCTTGTTTTAAAGGTATGAACCTGGCATTTAATTTAAAATAAACTGTGGAGACCACAGTTCCCCTTTAACCATTTTCACCCAAATGCTCCTTGGACTAAGCATACAACAGAAAATGGCACAAAGTATATGTTAAAAACTGGGACTTCGGGAAGGTTAACCATATAATTGCTGTGAATCATAGGGTGGACAAATTAAATAACTAGAACATTTGAGTAAAAAAGCATGTTTCATCCAACCAAGTGGTTTTCCTCAGCGTTAAGTACCCGCATTTAGCGCAATAAACTTGCACTTCCACAATATTTTTTGTTTTCTATAGTCATTGTCAAATAAGAGACAACCTACCACTGACATACCAGTACATACTGTATATTGCAGTTTGCAGCTTTCAATATTCTATACACGCTTAACTATAATGGGGATGTTTGAGATAAATCAGCAAAGAAATATTCAGCCAATTTAATATTTGGTGTTTTTTCTAATGTGATGGAAACTTTGACAGATTTTCTTTGATGGTAATAATAATATAATGAGCTTTTCTTTCAGAAGTCATTTTGAACAATAAGCTTGTTACGGAGATGTGATGATATGAGATTAGGCCACCTGGGGAGAGGGAGAGGCATATTGGAAGCATATGGAATATAGACATGCTGGAAAGACAGTAGCGAGGACAATATTGAATTTAGTCTAGACATCAGAAGGAAAGAGTAGAGGCAAGTTCCCCGGGGCTTGTGGTCAGGACTCAGGAGGTGAAGTTTCCCTCTTGAAATATTGTGGAATCATTAAAACTAAATAAAGAGCAATTTTCTACAGTAAAAGGAAGAAGCCAAATTCTCATTTCTGCAGGTGGGGCCCATTGACTCAGCACTGCATACACTGGAAGTAGGGCAGACGTCAAAACAGGGCAGGGAAAGGACATTTCACAGAGGAGAAGTTAACTAAACAGATACAGAGAAACCTATGGGAACAACTGGAAAGCTGTTTTAGTGTGAGCAAATAAATTATAATTGTTATTTATTTCAAACTTCAGGCTGGTGGCTGAATAATATCTGAAAAAGAAAGAAAAAGCAATGGGGCAGCACTGATGCCTTGCAGCACTAAAGTCTGAGTTCGATTCACCCTTGGACACATCTGCAAGGAGTTTGTAAGTTCTCCCCGTGTGCGTGGGTTTCCTCCGGGCACCCGTTTTCCCCCACAACATAAAGACATACTGATAGTTGGTATGTGTAAATAAATGTGCTTGGATTGTAAGCTCTTCAGGGCAGAGACCTGATGTGAATGTATAACTGTAATTGTGACAAACAGAAAAGAGATGATCAATGCACATTCCTGGGCCCCATATATAATAATATCTGTGCTAGTGAAACGTAAAATCATGGGGGTTTTTAGTTACAATTTATGCATAAAAGTGAAAAGCCTTCACACCACGTCAAGGTAACCCCAGTATGGAAGGTCCTAACAGTTTACCTTGGGTTAGGACCTTCCATACTGGGGTTACCTTGACGTGGTTGGAAGGCTTTTCACTTTTATGCATAAAATGTAAACTAAACCCCCACGTTTTTACTGTTTGCACTAGCACAGATATTATGAATACGGGGCCCAGGAATGTGCATTGATCATCTCTTTCTTGTTGTTCTAATGTTTTGGTCAGATCAGTAGCACTTCCACTATTTGTTAAAAGTAATTTTGCCACAGGTGGCTCCCACAGCCCCCCCTTTTGTGTACATGTAATTGTAAAGCGTACGGAAGATGTTGGCGCTATATAAATCCAAATATTAATAATATCCTCCAGTCATTAAAGAGCATTTGCATCCTACCCCCCTGAAAAAATGGGGATCCTGCATAAAATATTCTTAGTCAACCACTGATGTGCCTGCTGGTCCGGCCCCAGCAGAAGGGAAGCCAGATTTCCAAGGCGAAATACACGTCGGTCTATCCATATTCAGCGTGGGAAGTTTGGTGGTTCAGCTATTTGTATAGTGGTGGTCGATACTGTACATGATCCAGGTGAAGGTAAGTTTAATGTAACCGCATGCGATTGCATGTGCAGTGCAGTGTGGCCCATTTACCCAGAGCAGCAATTGCTCCAGGTAGTGTCCAGTACGTAATTCAATATCGTGTTTATGCCTCCCGGTGAATTGGGAAATTGCGTTGCTATTTGCGGGTTTTTAACGTTTTTAACAGCCGGTGTTAAACAGTCACTCAAAAACTGGTGCAAACGCAATATTGAATCTCTTGCACAACCCACAAATTCACCGCAAAGAAGGAGTTAAAGTCGCACTAACCGATACTGATTGCATTGGGGTTGGTGTTGATTCGATGGGGGTGAGAAATTAAAATCCTTAACAGTAGCCTAACAGAACCATTGTTAATAATAAACAGAATCATGTGTGTGAGGCCTACCATAAAAAGGGGCAATGTGTTTTCCCCCAATCCCAAAGGGTGCAGGGGAAAACACCTGGAGCCCTAGTGATTTCCTGCAGCCAGCTGGTGGCTTGTTACTGCAGCGCTGTACTGAACATAGTTCCACTTTAATAGATCTATACATAATAGACATGTGAAAGATGTTGAGCAGGGGTGTAACTATCGGGGAGCAACCACAGGGGGGCCCATCTTCTTATTTTTCCTTTGACAGATATAGCCTCCTCCCAGAAAACAACTGTGGATGAAGTACGGATTGGGGTCCTAGCATAGTTTTGCTGGGGGGCCCGGTGATTCCTAGTTACACCACTGATGTTGAGCATTATTAACAATATTTACAGTAGGTAATGAGAAAGATATGGATATAAATCCTACAGCAGATCAGCAGAATGTGAGAATCTATATACAAAACACCAGACGAGAATCTGTGGTCTCATGTCTTACCAAGAATCCTAGACAAACAAACATTGGCTGCTATGTAGCTTGCCAGGGAACATGCCCTGCCAAACTGTCACTCTGCCACTCAAGCCACATGGATGGGACAGCTGGTTCAGCAGTCTACAAGGAATGTCTACTGATAGGCAGTCTAGTTTGTGTTGCTAAATATTATCCACCGAGAGTCTAAAGCAAGACGGTGAACCAGAAATAATATGGAATGAGAAAGACGGTGACTAAAGGTCAGTGATGAACTGTCTGGTCTCACTGCGTGGGGACTGATCGCCAGTATAACAATGCTGCTGCTAAACTGGTGATTGGGTCCAAATTGTAGAATGTTTTTTGAAAATATAAATTAAAAAAGGGCCAATAAACTGTTTAAAATAATATTAAAAAAAAAATTCCTTCCTCCTTTTATACCTTATGGCAGAGTTATATTTTTTTAAAGATGGCCGTATGCTTCTGTGGCTGCCAGCTCTCCAAGTCGTTTTCACTCCCACAGCCTTTTCTGACATAGGAGGTTAGTGTATACCATAGATAGAGGGTGTGTCACTGTTCAGGGCCAGAGAGAAGTATAGAGCAGCAGCACTAGGCCACCATTAAAAAAGGCAATAACAGGAGGTAAGAGGTAGGTCTCCTACTGGCCAGGAAAAATGTGGTCATGCTTTATGAATATCGTTTTTATTCGTTTATTGTCCCTTTAGTACAATCCTGGAATACCGGTAGTCTTTATCAGGAGACACAAAGTTGCAAAGGGTGAAAATTCAGGTAATTGGCATGTATGTGCAATTTTGACTATAAAACCATCTTTTATCTCTCTGAATGTTTAGAAATGGTGTTTGACTTACTGTCAAATGCTCAAGGCTGGTACAAACGGTGAGATTATTTGCCGCGGCAGTTTTGGTTGTGGACGATCATGTGGCCAATAGAAGACCGCAGGATTGCCAGTGATTTTGTCTTGTCCGATCGATCATTTGTGTGATCCAGACGTAGGGATGACCACCATTGTCAATGGATGTCCAAATATTACTACATATATTTTGACCAGACCGACTATCATATGGAAATATCGCCCAGTTGGTGTGTACCCACAGTTTTCAATTGTTTAGCATATACTTTTCATCAAGAAGATGATGTACGTATGTATTTATAAAAAAATCTACATATTTAGGTAACTTAAAGGGGAAGTTCAGCAAAAATACATATGCTTTCAAGAAAAAAAATATTTTCTAATTTCAGTGACCGTAATGTGTCCATTCACCTATTTCACTGTGTATCCTGTTTGCAGGACCCTAAATAGTGTCCATTATGTTCTTAAGCTGGGTACACACTTGGCAGATTTTTGAAAGATGACAGACGGGATCTGCAGTACCGATAAAGCCCGATACCGTCGGGTCCAACAGTATCGGGGCTTTATTGGTACTGTGTGTACCTACCTTTAATCCCTGGGTGGAATTCGTTCCTCAGAAGAGATCTGAGCACGTTTCACCCGTGCAAGAGCCAGTCAATAGAAACAACAGTTATGGGACCCGAAAATGTCAGATCATTACTGACCAATGCAAAGCATAACAAAGTGTGTAGGGGGAGCAGTGTCATGAACAGATTGTCTCCATTGCTTCTCCTCTTCATTGACTTCTAAAAGACAGGATCGCCACAGCCCTTTAAAGTTCGTGCCAGGTTTGTATAGAAATTAAAACAGAAGGAAAAATAAATATACTTTTTTTGTAATAAAAATGACGTAACTGTGATAATAAATATGGCAAGTAGGGAACATTTAAATAAAATATATGAATGTATTTGGTTGTGAATAGTGATGGACCTGAACCCGAGTTCGGGCCAAAATTTATGAGTTTGGACGAACTCGAACTATCCGAATTCTATCCTAACTAGTTCGGATTTGGGTTTACCAAACTTGCTGACATATTTTCGATAATTAACAAAAAATTCAATAATTATCGAATTCTCAAATGGGTAACCCTCGAATGTATCCTTCGATTTGAGTAACCCTCGAATGTAGCATTCGATTTCGGTATCCCTCGAATGTAGCCTTCGGTTTTGGTAACCCTTGAATGTATCGTTTGGTAACCCTACAATGCAGTGGTCGATTCCGCTAGTAACCCTCGAATGCATTGTTCTCTAACCCTCGAAAGAAACGTTCGGTAACCCTCAAATTGGCCATAACCCTCAGATGTAGCATGCGGAAACCTGACAATTGCCAATTGTGGGGAAAACTAGTTTCAATGCTTTTTGGTGATAGTGACATGTTCCCCAGACCATTTCCCAGGTGCCAGAGCCATTTACAGTAAGTTACCATTGTTATTTTAACTGTAATTTATCCAAACTTTTCGAACTATTTCCTCCCATAGTCATGAACTTCCTACTGTGCTGTTCGATGGTAGCCCATTCTGGAATATTTGGAAACCTTGATTGTATTTAATGAGCCAAATGCTCTAAAATCTATAATCAAGGTTTTACAGGGGTTCATTGCTTTTGGGGACCATGGTTCCAAGGGTTCATAGGGTCAGCTAAATGGGTTGAGGGTGCTAGCTTATCCAATTGCAGCACTAGAACTACCAGGCGACTATCTAAGCAGCAGAGCAATCTGTTATATAGGTCCAGTTTTAAGATTATTTTAAGGATTTAGACCTGTTTCTTTGTTGCTTCTTTGTTCTAAACTGAGAATTTCACTTAACATTCAGTTTGTAATTGGAATTAGGCTGTAGATGAATCAATTCAAGGATTGGTCAAAAGCAGCCTACCCTACTGATAATTGTTCAAAATCAGCCTACCTTATTGATAACTGGTTGAAATCAGGCTACCCTACTGATAATTGGTCGAAATCAGCCTACCCTACTGATATTTGGTCAAAATCAGCCTACCCTACTCATCATTGGTCACAAGCAGCCACCCTACAAATTATACAGAGATTATGGGAATAGAAGAGATGCTAAAATGAAGTCCTAGATATTTAAAACCTTTGCACAATACACACCCAAAAAACTATTTTAGCAAGGTCATGATAATTCAGCAGTTGGGCATCATAAGTTCACTCTAGGAATGCCTCTTGGAATTCCAGATATAACTATAGCTCCCTTATTGTGCATTTAAAAGGCCTGTGCCCTGTTACAATGTTCAAGTGACTATTTGGAGTTCATGTTCTTTGGAGAAAAATCACCGTACTTAAAACTCCACTTGTTACCATTGCCGACAGATAAATGGGATGAAAATATTATTCTGCTTGGCAAAGGCTCCAAACCACAGTCATACGCCACACAAAGGAAAAAAACCTACATGGCAGATTTCCCATTGGTAATAAGAGAGAATAGGAATTAGACCTACTGTATACTTCACCCAGGCCACACGTTTACACTATTTATATAAACACAAAGCATTGCTATTTGCTTAATTAGATTATAGAGGTGTGCAAAGAGTTCAATGAAATGCTCCCAGCCATTTACTTTAAGTGATTAATGGAGAACTTAAGACTAGTATTAAATTAGGTTTTGCTGATTCCTTGGGTAATAAAGGTCTAAAAAATATTATAACTTAAAAAAATGGTATGGTTAAAAAAAGGAAGATAAAATTGTGGGTGTTGTCCCTCCCCTTCTTCCCAGCATCCTCTGCTGCTACGAACTTCAGCAGGCAAGCCAAATATTCATTTGGCATCAGCCCCATAATCCTTCAGTAGAGGAGACCAACTGACATGAATATAGGAATGTTTTGACTGGATATATCATTTTAATGCCAAATATAAAGTTCATTGCATCACATTAAGCAAATAACCAGGCCTTATTAATTTGTTCATTTTTCCTATGAAGGAAAAATAAAGTCAAAAGTATTGTTATTTTCCAGATGATAAACCTCCATGGGCTTTCTTGGGTGGTCTTAAAATTCTTACACACCTCTTACAAACTCTGGGAGGAAGGAAAGGGAGGGTGTGGGCAGGGCCTTCTTGAACCCTACACAACTCTACCCTGTCCATGTCCCAAAATGCATATCCGTGAATGTCCAAGCTCCATCCACTTTGGAAAAAGACTTGGCGGTCCAGGAGAGAATAAAGGCCACTAGACAGATATTTATTCAAACTTTATCCAACTTTATTTATTATAGAATTCCATTAAATGTCACTACATTACTAAGGCTAAATTACTTTATATTATGAGCAGAGGAAATAATAAATTCAAGGACATTGGTTCTTACCTTTTTTGTGTGGCGATATCCCTTTAATTTCCATCTGCCAACACTACCTTACCCATTATGTAATGCAATCAAACAAAATGATGTCAAGTGAAAAGGCTGAGTTTGTTTATCAAGAATATACACAATCATATACGGAATGAATGATCACAATATGAGCTTCGTGCCGACGGCTAAACACACCTAAGATGTAACAATTGTTTCCTTTTAGAACGGAACATTACACATGGTCTTCATCATGTTTTGCAAGATCCTGCATGGAAATGTTGATGGGATCCTGAAACTCACATCTTTCATTTCATTAGCTGGCTATAAAATGGTTAACCACCCACTGATGGCCCTGAATGTGAAATATAGGAAACATACATGTAGTGATTACATAGCGTTACTTGGGTACGATGTGCTGTACAGATTAACTGTAAGGATGAACTGAGGTTTGCGGCAAACTGTGACTGTTTACATTAAAAAAATTTCAAAAGCGAGCATCAGAGGGTCCAATCCCTAGGGACAGCTGATTAGCTCAGAATCACGTGGTACCATCTTAACCACCATTAGTGGTTAGTGGCTAAGAGGTGTTATAGGAACGCTCAGAGTAAGGTGTCAAAACAGCATTGTACATGGCAGACAGTTGGTGTCGAACCCCCCCCCCCACACCTCTATTTAGGCTTGGTTTCTTTATTTTCACATAAATGGCCTCCTTAACACCTTTCTTGAACCAGTCACATTCCTTTGCCAATATGTTAATATTACAATCTTCAAAGGTATGTCCTTTATCCTTAAGATGCAGGTACACCTTACGCTGGGCGTTCCTATAACACCTCTTAGCCACTATCCAATCATGCCCTTAACACCTGGCTGTGATATGCTAATTGGGACTTTCCAGGGTACATAATTGCCACAGATTCTTGTACAAGTCATTCTGAATTGAGAAAGCCAGTTGGATGACTAGCGAAACTTCAAGTCCAGTTGATCTAATTGAATACAACAGATATACCATGACCTGGATGAATGAGAACCTTCACAAGCATGTTAGCACTTTACTTTGCAGAACATTAGAGGGGGATTCTACATGATTTCTACTTTTTTGCTTATCCTTTAATCCCCAGTCATTGGTCTGTTTTTATCTCTCTGGGGTAGTGGTGCCTCACTAACTCTTTTTTTTGTATAAAGAACATCAGTTTCATTAGTTTTTTCTGATATCCCCTTGCTTTACAGTTAATGTTAAACAGTTCGGACCTTATTAAATAAAAGGTGCAAAATTTTGCCCTTGTTTTTAATCTGTGGCAACCAATCAGATATTATGAAATGTAATATAATTCTACTTGGTCTCCCAGCCTGTCATTTGTCCCCTCTCCAGTCGATCCTGAACTCAGCAGTTCGGATCATATCACTCTTCTCCAAGTGAGAACCTGCAACCCCGATACTGCAGTCTATGGGGTGGCTTCCTATCAAGCAAAGAATAATATTCAATACCCTTCTTTTGACCTTTAAATCTCTACAATCTGCTGCACCCCCCTACCTATCTTCCCTCTTGGCCTCATATACATATACAGGACATGGCCTCTGTTCCTCAAAAGGAAATCTTCTCCACAAACCCCCAACAAACACTGCTGCCTCCTCCCACCTTAAACCATTTTCTCTTGCTGCTCCCTACCTTTGGAACTCTCTCCCTTTCTCGCTTCGCCTGATGACATCGATTAATACTTTCAAATATAGAGTGCTATCCTACCTTTCTGAGCACTAGCACTATTAATGAGGGTTAATAATCTCAAGCACTTTGTACCCATCCTACCACTTGTATCTGCATGTTGTCCCACCCACTTAGATTGTAAGCTCTTCGGGGCAGGGATCTCATTCCTAATGTGTCAAGCTAGGGGAACTTATATTAATTTATCCATAATTTATATTTATGTTTTCTTAACCGATGTATAAAATTGTATTTAATTTTTATCTATCTGTATAATGGCTTGCACTTATCCCCTTATTTGTATACTTGTTTTATAATGTACAGCGCTGCGTACCCAAGTGGCGCTTTATAAATCAAATTATACATACATACAAACCTTTGCTAACTGTAGTAGACCAGTAAAGCATCTGATTGGTTGAGGTAAATTAACAGCCTTTGGAAATGTTTGCACATTTTTTTGAATAAGCCTTATGTTTTTTGCAGTTTATTATATATGGAGATTGTATTAAAACATTCCCTGGGCAGTCTGGAGTTTTTATACAAATATTGCTTTATCAATTCAATGTTACGGTACTGCTCACAGTAACTTCATCAGTCTAGAAAAAACCCAGAGTGCCCGGAGCATATTTCTCTACAGTTGTGGACATACATCTACTCTGGAGGCACCTGATATGCGTGGAGTGTAAATGGAACATGCATTTGTATAGTCTGTTTTTGGGGTGTATTCAGTGTTTAGAGGTAGGGTTAACGGTACCTGGCTTTTTGTGCCTTTATGCCCCTCAGGTGAAATTGCAACCCTGGTTGTGGGTACCTCCAATGTTTGGTAATATGATCTCACGGTTAAACATTGGTTCCCTTTATACATCCTGTAACATCGGTATTTAGAAATCAATTTAGACAGAAAGACCTTGAAGCAGATAGATAGATAGATAGATAGATAGATAGATAGAGGATAGATAGATAGATAGATAGATAGATAGATAGATAGACAGATAGATAGATAGATAGATAGATAGATAGAGGATAGATAGATAGATAGATAGATAGATATATAGATAGATAGACAGATAGATAGAGGATAGATAGATAGACAGATAGATAGATAGATAGATATATAGATAGATAGATAGAGGATAGATAGATAGATAGATAGATAGATAGATAGATAGATAGATAGATAGATAGATAGATAGATAGAGATAGATAGATAGATAGATAGATAGATAGATAGATAGATAGATAGATAGATAGATAGATAGAGGATAGATAGATAGATAGATAGATATCAATAATTAGATAGATAGACAGATAGAGATAAATCATTTATAATAGATGATAGATAGATAGATAGATAGATAGATAGATAGATAGAGAGAGAGAGAAATAGATAGAGATAAATCGTTCATAATAGATGATAGATAGATAGATAGATAGATCATTTATAATAGATGACAGATAGATAATAGAAAGATAGATAGACAGATGATAGATAGATAGATAGATAGATAGATAGATAGATAGATTGACAGATAAATAGGTGATAGATTGATATATATATATATATATATATATATATATATATATATATATATATATAATACGATAGATAGATAGATATATTATTATAGATAGATAGATAGATAGATATAAATAATATGATAGATATAATATATATAATATGATAGATAGATAGATAGATAGATAGATAGATAGATAGATAGATAGATAGATAGATACTGTAGATAGATAGTATAGATAGATAGAGAGATAATAGATAGAAGTCATAGTAATCTATAGATAAATAGATTAAATGAGGTTCCTGTCCTGAAGAGCTTACAGTTTACATGGATAATACACATTTCTATTTTAAGACAGTAATGACACATTTCCAGAATGGATCTTTGCAATTTTATTTCCCCCAGAACTTGTAATGCGTATTAACTTTATTAAACTTTATTAAAACTTTAAAACTTTATTTTGATGTTACATCATTTTGGAGATTGACTACGTAATTCTGTGAAAGATCTTGTGAAAGGTTAAATTCTCACACAAGCACAACTACACATTACTATTCAAACACGAACCAGCCATTCACCGCTACAACTCCCACCTATAGCAGCGTAAACAGTTTAGGCAGCAAAAGGGGGGATCCCAGCAGGGCCTCAATGGTTTGGAGAGAAAGGTCTTTATTTCATGCCAACTATGTAATTAGTGGCAGGACGGTTTGAGTGCAGGATTCTGTCAGTCACCAAAGAGACCACAAGGACTTGGAGGCAAAACCTAAACGCTCATCGTTCCCAGTCTGAGGGAAATGTAAAAATGAAAGGTTCTGTTCTGTTGACCTTTTAGTGTGTTTGCATCTGAGACATTCTAAGCACTGGGACCCTTTTTGCCCCTTGTATTTTCTTATTGGTTAACGTTTATAAGGCAAATATGATCTAGTGCTCCAGCTTATGCTTGGTCTAGAAACCTTAACCAGTGAGTAAATATACAAAGCTCTGTATAAGTCAACAGAATCCATATATACTGTGCAAATCAGCAAATCCGGACTGGGACGACCTTTTGAAGGATTTTCAAAGACACCGGCCCCCCCTTCCTTCAGCGCAGGGGTTTGGAGGAGGTTGGGAGTTATGTAAATGGATCTGTTAACTTATAGATATTAAAATTGTGGGCCTCCAGAAAATTGGAAACTACAACTACCAGCATTTGTTTGCATTCTTAAAAGCAAGGCATGCTGGGAGTTGTAGTTTCCAAAACATCCGGAGGGCCGCCCGTTCGACATTCCCATTTTAACTGAATGGCAGTGAATCCTTAAAGGGTAACTGTGGTCTCCAATGCTTCAAAACAAGTTAGGGTTGTTCTGGACAGCCTGCTGTTGTTCCTTCAAAATTAACCCTAAATCACATTTCTAGGTAACATTTGTGAGAAGGTATTGCTAGAAAGGGTCAACAATATTACCTTCTGCTTGAACATTTCCTGTTTTCAGCCATGTGACCAGCCTCTGTCTGCATTAATAGGCTCCACATCTCAACTCTCAGTTCTAAAATAGTTGGTCACTTTCAACGCCACAATTTCCATCCATTTAACAGGCTCATTTTTCCTACACCTGGTTTATACCATTTAGCTCAATCTAGTATGGAACCATCAGAAAATGGAATGATGAAATACATGCAAAAAAATGTTGTGCAGCTACAGGAAGACAAATGTTAGCACTTCCTTCAACAAGGGATCGGTAGAAGATGCATCTCAGTGGCTGAGAGACTTAATAGGAGCAAGTACAGGATTTGGGCACTTAATAAATAAATACTTGGCTTTTTAACATTGCTGTCAGTTAACAATCACAAGTGCAATGCAATGTAGTTGTTTGTAACTGTGGTAAGATTTTCTAATTTGTGTGATTAGCCATCACTTCAATTAAAAGCGTTAATAACAATGTAAAACCATTGTTTGTACAGCAATCATTGTAATTCTTTCCTCTTACATTGAATGTAAAACCCACAATACTGTGCATCTGTCTATGTTAACGCTTTGAATAAACTTCCACCTTCGTTATGTTAACAGACATGAAAAGGGCTGAATGGACATGGAAGAATGTGCGGAATTCTGAAGTCACAATGTTTTCTAAAAGCAACTCCTGGTGGAGATGACATCATGCCTTGTATTTATATATACATGCTATTGTGTTGGGTCACCAACGAGACACTGGTTTAGACTTCCAATGGAGACAAAGATATTAGGGAATTTCATGATTTGTGCTGTTTTATTTTGAAAAGGAGGAATTCACTGGGGGCTGAAAGGTCAGACGCCTGTGAACACTTACAGACAGAAGAAACTATTTCTTGTGTTCCTGTAGGTCTATGATTTTTTTTTAATATACAATCGTTCCGACTTCTGTTTGATTCTAATCTGTTAAAATATGAATAATGGAAACTGCTTTGGGGGCAAATGACTTACACAGATGACTTTACACAACGATCATGACTTCTTTTTATGTGATGGGTCTCGGCCAAGCACAGTCCAGACGTGTTGTATTTGGGATGCAAGAGAAAAACCGAATGGCGTGCATGATGTTTAACTATTTCCATCACAGTGATTGGTTTTGTCTAACATTTCCTACAATGTAAATCCATTGACATGGTACGTGATACGTTTAAATAGCTCAATCTTAAAGTGACATTTCTAATAAACAGAAAACATTTTTTATAACTGAAAACAATATGTAATTGTGCCTACATCTGCTCTACTGAATAATAGATTCACCTATATACATATATACTGCATAAATACATATATATAATAGGGATCGCTCGAACCCGAGTTCGGGACGAACTCAAACTGTTCGAGCTAGTTCGGGTTCAAATTAGTTTGTTTACTGAACTCATAGTAACATAGTAATTAAGGTTGAATAAAGACATACGTCCATCAAGTCCAACCTATTCACCCTCTTTATATATATATATTTTTTTTTTAACCCTACCTAACAGTTGATCCAGAGGAAGGCAAAAAAACCTTCCTGTAAAACCTTCCTGGCTGTAATAATGTGATAATAATCGAAAATTTAATAATTATCAAATTTACAAATTTAAATTAAGTTTCAAATAGAATATATATATATATATATATATATAATAGAAAACGAGTAGTAACCAACGCTCCACAGGTCTTATTCACAGTGCATAGTGCAAAAAAATCAGCAACGTTTTGGCCTTGGTTTTATATACAAACATAGAAAAGATAATCAATGCACATTCCTAGGCCCCATACAATATCATATTATCTGCACACTGGCATACTTTATAAACAAAGGGGTTTTAGTATACATTACTGTGATCACATGAATGAAAAGCTTTCCAACCACATCAAGGTAACCCCAGTCTGGAAGGTACTAACTTCTAAACTTTTTTACTTCACATTTAGTAGTTGGCCTCTTCACTCATTTTAAAAAGCCAAAGGGCTGGGGGGAAGTGAGAAAGCCTGTTATATGGATCCAGTGCACAACTATGAGAAATGCAAAAGTTTGCTAATCGTATTGAAGTAAAAGAAATTTAAAAAGGTTAGAAGTTAGGACCTTCCAGACTGGGGTTACCTTGACGTGGTTGGAAGGCTTTTCATTCATGTGATCACAGTAATGTATAGTAAAACCCCTTTGTTTATAAAGTATGCCAGTGTGCAGATAATATGATATTGTATGGGGCCTAGGAATGTGCATTGATTCTTTTCTATGTTTGCATAAATGTTTGACCAGATCGGTGGCACTTCTGCCAAATGTAGTTGCAAATTGGCCTAGTTGGATAGTTGGAGTGCTTCCACAATCCTTGTATTGTGTATATACATATATATATAAAAGAGTAAACGGAGCACTCCTGGGTCTTGAAACCAATTTATTAATGACTCAGAGGTAGGCAGATAACCTACGCGTTTCAGCCCCTAGTGATAGGGCCGTCCTCTAATAAATTGGTTTCAAGACCCAGGAGTGCTCCGTTTGCTCTTTTGTTTATGTGAACTCTTACACGGCAGCACCCGGGCATATATATATATATATATATATATATATATATATCCAGATAGGTCACCGCAAACCTTACAAAATTCAGTACCTGGTGCTTGTGTGTAGGAGTATGGCTCCTTTTCCATATATAGAGAATCAGCTCCACACCACACACAGGATTTTGGCTTAAATGTTCTTTATTTAGTAGCACATGTGAAATGATCAACCTATACCTGTCCCTAAACATTACGTAGAGGTAGGGCATAACCATGTCAATTTTCCCAAGGTATATGGCAGTTGATTTGCAGTTATTATGCAAGAAATAGAGTTGATAAATATATAATATAATGTAACAGAAAAGGGTTACAAAAAAGTATAAAAAGAATGTAACAGTATAGGGTTAATAGAAATAGCTTTGAGAAAATGGGTTGGGCATGTGATGTCATATCCTGTGTGGGAGGGTAGCGGGTAGGGTTGACATGTGATAGCCATTTGTGTACCAGAGGAAGGGGTGTGCCAACCCCGAAACGTATAATAATATCCCTTATATTATATAAATATATTTATATCTCCATAGGAGATTGCATTGAGTTTTTCAGGAGCTACTAATGTGGTGGGGGGTATATGATATTATGAAGGAAAGTTGTATATGTATGTACTATCTCACTATTACCATTTAAATGACCATCAGTAAGTGTATATAAAGAATTTTCACTGTGAGAACGGTAAGGCTATGGAACTGTCTTCCAGTGGACGTTGTAATGGCAGGTTCATTGGTCAGTTTAAAAAAAAAAGCTGGATGAGTTTCTGCAAACAAGGAATGTTGCAAGTTACTGGTATTGATACATAAAGTAGAGTTGATCCAGGGAAATTTCCGATTGCCACTTGGAGTTAGGAAGGAATTTTTTCCCCCTTCATAAATTTGGTGGGGTTTTTTTGCCTTCCTCTGGATCAACAGTTAGGCAGGAAATGAGGATATTGCTAGATGGGTTGGACTGGATGGACGTATGTCTTTATTCAACCTCAAATACTATACTATACTATACTAATAGCACTGACTTATATTAGGTACAACACAAAAAATACAAAATACATAAACTTACTTACAGAGCTGAGAGTCCTATTTCAACATGGAATGGTCAAATGGCATCTTAAACCCCACCCCTGTGTCCATGTGAAAGGAAGTGTAATCCAAAATAAGTTTCTGTTTGCTATACAGGTGATGTGTATTGTAATGGACATATACACCAAGGCTCCTTATATACCACCTCCAGCCTGCAGGTGGTGTCAGTGAGTGATAAGAGACAAGACATCCCTGCTCTCTATGGCTAGGAGGTAGATTGAGGTCTGTGCTTTGGAGTGATATTGACTGCAACACAAGATCCTGTGTATAAGACCCTGTGTATAAGATCCTATTACCACCTGTTGGGAGGACAGATTATTGGAGAGACAATTTACCTTATTGGATACAAACGGAGGCAACAGATAAGTGTACACCAACTTACAAGGACATACAATATACAGGCCTAGTCAATATTCAAAGTGGTGCACCATAGACAGGAAAACCCTTGATTACTGCACATGTTATGTGGGTAACCTTTTTATGTGCACTGTCTGCTTTGTGCCAGACCACCAGAGTAACCCACTGTGTGCCATGCTACCCACAATCCTTCCATAAAGCAGTGATCTGGTACAAACTGGTGGCAGCGGTGCTGGTAATACCATTTTATTCTTTGTATGTTTGTTCTCTGTATTAAGCTATGGAGGCTGCTACTGAAAGTATTGATTTAAATCCTCCTGTCATTGTACCTGCAGATGAAATGCCCAAATTAGACACAGTGGCTCTACCAGGCCCAATTGCCAAACCTATTTTTAAACCTGATCCATTTGATAGGGTAACTAGGGAGTGGGCTGATTGGCTAGAACAATTTTAATTGGCAGCCACTATTAATGGTTGGGACGAAGGTGCTCGCTTGTTAGCCTTTTGCTTAGTGGTAAAGCCAGGCAGGTATACCAAGGATTTACTGTAATGCTGAAATAAAAACCATTATCAGTTATTAAAAATTGCTCTGAAGCAATTTTTTTCAATTTATTCAATTCAGTTCTGTATAAAAGAGTATATAACGGATAAATCCTTTTCTTTAGGTAAACTGGGAATGAGAAAAGTTTGTTTATACGTTAGATTATTAGGGCAATGCTATTATAATAACCTGATGCTTTGAGGTACCTTCTGTTAGAATATATGAGGTACCATCAACACTTGCCATATTGAATACTGATAAGTATTAACCTAGCATGTTTAGTTTCAACCACACAGTGTGGCAGGATTGCCTGGGTATACTCTCAGACATGCAGGATTATCCTATTTGGTTCCTCTGAAAGCTGGTGACTGTCTGAGTAACAGTTTTAAATATACCTGTGTAAAGGTTCTATATCCACTATATCCACACATAGCAAAACATACACACACATAATTTCCATTGTGTACAAACGGGCACACTTTTGATAGTATATATATATATATATATGTATATATGTACAGGAGTAGAGGGAGACGAGGCACAAACGGCTCAAGTTATTCATCTGCCCGGGTGCCTTCCGCACAAGTAGAAATAGAATAGAATAGAAGTAGAATTATCGGAGCACTCCAGGGTCTTAAAAGACAATATATGATCTATATATTATATATATATAATAGATATATATATATATATTATATATATATATATATTTTTTTTTTTTTTTTTTTTTTTTAAATAAGTGGGGTATTCCATGACATATTAGGAAAGAGATCCCTGCCACAAAGAGCGTACAATCTTATAGGAGCTTACAAGTGGGAGGAGATACAAAATGCTCAGACAGCTATTAATCATTAATGAATGGTTCTAATTTTCAGAAATGTAGGATAACAGTTAAAGGAGAACTAAACTTTGTTTTTTCAGATCTAATGTGAAAGTTTTTCTCCCCAGAATACCTACATGTTGAAAGATTTTTCTCTAGTTATTTGCATTTAGTAGATATAAGTAATAGATTCTGTAACAAAGGAGGCTTCTATGTTGTTGCCAGTACAACTCATAGTCCATGTTGGCTTCAAAGAGCCATGCCCCCTGACCCCAGGATTCACTGTCTCTATGTGCAAAGTTTCTATGTACCTATGATCACAGTTGAGTTGCTGGTGGCGCACCATGTAAATGCTGTGTGTTTAGGAAAATACAGACCAAGAAGTCACAAGTTCAAATCCCCTAGTTTACTTATGAAACAATATAACATAGTCTACTGCCTGAGTTTAGTGCTTTTTTTGTTTGTTTGTTTGTTTCCATGTTTCTAGAAAAATATGAAGTTTCTACATATGTACAATCTTTATATATAGCAGATCTGTTATTTATGTACCAACCAGTGTGAATTGCTGACAGTCTTCCAGTAGCAATACAAAATAGTGTACTGATTTTACTTGCATTTACTTCTATCTATTGAGAGTTCACCTGTGGCCTGTTCTGCTAAAATGCTGGGTTAGGAACAAAATCTGACTATTGTGACACAGGTTTGATTCCCCGTGTTCCCTTTTTTTGTTTTTATTATGTGTCTAGCAAAAGATAAAGACTCTACATGTACTGGCTCATTATTTATTAGCCCATGTGGCATAAGAGGTAGAAAGCTTTCTTTTTAGAAAGACACAGTATAGAAGGTTGCTGGTTCGATTCCCCATACTTACTTTTATTTTTTGTTGAAATGTTAAATGTTCTGTATCTTTCATCCGTGCTAGTAAAGACATACACTGCACAGATTAGTTTTCTTTTTTGTATGAAAAGCCTAGGAATGTATCATTGTTAGGGACAGGAGCATTTCTAATGTGTTTACACAAAAACTGCACTGATATCTGTGTTCTGTGTCAGAGGGAGGGAACTCTAAGCTGTTACATGATTGGCTGTCAGCTTCCAGGAAGCAAGCCTGCAGTTTCCTGTGAAGTGTTCAGCGCACAATTAGCTGGGTGTTCCCAGATAAGGTGAATTATGGGAGCTGACCCTTAGTACACACAGGTTATTTTCATAAATCACCCAGCATGCACAGCAAAGGGAGACATGAGACACAGCTTGTTGTGTTTGTGAATGTGCTCTGTCTATTGAGAGAATGTTGTCTTGGGACTTAAGTTCTCCTTTAAGATTTAAAAGAGCTAAAGGATGTCACCTGGCAAAGTGAGAAATGAAAAGAATTCCAAAGATAGGGAGCAGCAAGAGAAAATGGTTTAAGACGGAAGGAAGCAGTGTTTGTTGGGGGTATGTGGAGAAGATTTCCTTGATACATTCACATCAGACCCTCCCACAATCTTAGCAACTTATTTCACACATACAATCTATCAGTATGTTTTTTTAATTGTGGGGGAATACAAAGTGCCAGGGAAAACCTACAAAATCACAGGGAGAACATACAAACTTCTTATAGATGTGTCCAAGCTAAGATTTGAACCCTGGACTTGAGTCACACACTTTGTCTGACTAAAAAAAAAATCTAACACATGATTCCTTTCTATATTATAGATACCCGGTATATCAATAACTATATCTAGTAATATATCTATAAAAGTTTCCCCCTAGGGAGGAAAATATCACTTACAGAACCCAACCTCTAATTAAGACCTAGGGTTCCTGGAACTTCAGCCCTGGACCCTTGTCAAAGAAGATGAAATAACCTAATATCTCCTATAGCAGATTTCAATCTAGGAGCAAGATTGTCAGCTTTTAAATAAAACATTTATTTTCAGGACATAGGTTTGATTTAGGTAGATCAATAGTCTATGGCATATTTGTCCACATAAATTTTGCCCTTAAAGATTCTAGGTTTAAACTATGACAACATTTATTTAAGAGTGTTAAGTCTTAGAGTATACTTACCTTTTTTCCTCACCAGCAGAAGTCTCTGCCCCCAGGACATGTTTGGTATTTAAGGTCAGAGATTTCATCACAGTCACCCAATAATCAGATTATTATTATGCTGAATTAATAAAAAGAGCAAGGTTCTCATCAATAGTCAATTGTAAACAATCATCAACAAATTCAGCCATATCTTCTGCAGATAATCTACACAGTGGTTGTTGAAGTCAAATTTCCCGAAACTTCTCCAGAACTTAAAAATACATTTCACAACTAAGTTATGCAAATACTGTCTATGAAGGAAATAAAAGCAAAACTCCTTCAACATACAGCCATCATTTCTTTCTACGGAGGTAAGGGAAATTGTGAAGATTAGGGGTAGATAAATCCAGAATATGGTCTTTTTTGATTAAGCAGGCAAGTCCAATTCCCTGTTGCTAAACATCAGTCGCACAACCATATTACTACTACAATACGTCACGCTTGGTATTATATTTTGTATGGTACATACTTAATTTTTATGACCCAACAAAAAACAGTCTTTCCCTCACCTCCCGTAGACAGAAGGAGGGAAAAGGGGAGAATAATGGAGATCTCCAATGGGTATACTTTACCACCCCCTATGGTCCTCAGTATAATAAAATTGTGAATATTATTAAGAAGCATATCAATATATTGGAAGGTTTGGGAGGGGAAATACTCTCAGGGTGCAGATTCATCCCAAAAAGAGCTCAATCACTGAGAGACATTTTGAGTCCAAGTGTTATTAAAATGAGCACCAATAAGACATCTGCCCCCCCTTAAATATAAGGGAACATATAGGGGTGGTGCCTCACGTGTAAATATATAAATCAGAGTCAGAAGGTAAGAAGTACGGTGGCATCTAAAACATTCACTAGTAAACAGTATTTTAATTGTAGGTCCACTAATGTGGTCTATTTCCTCACATGTCATACATGCAACATGCAATATGTGGGATGCACCACTAGAACCCAAAAGGAGGCATTTTCCTTGTGATTGATTCAAGTTGGAGCGAAGGACTCTGGGCGACTTCACCCGGGTCACTGAAAACAACGAGTATTTAAAGCCATACTCACTGTTTGGATATATGTATATGCACCCCCCTTTCTTTGAAGTTGTATAGAAACCAGTGAAGGGTCCGAGGTATTTTACACCCTGATTACCTCTACTCAAGTGAGTTGGATATTTATGTTTATACTAAGAATATGCACAGAATATTTGTTACTATATATATATACTGGTATTCACACCAATATTAGTAGGTGTGTTTAAAAGGGGTGTGAGCACAAAAGGCATCTAAAAGGGATTTAGTCTGGGCTATCCAAGGATTATAGTTCTCAGCTGTACTACTAATATTGTCTTTCCCTCATCAGAACTTTATGATACTTCATGGCCTTTGTATGAATGGGTAGCAGGATGGGTGTGTGAAATAATTGTACAGATAAATCAACGCTTTACTTTAAACAGGGAAAGATACACAGGGAGATTCAATCAAGTTGTTATTGTTAAAAATGGTGCTAATAAGATCTGATTGGTTGTGACAAAATAAGCACCATTTTAACGATAACAACTTTACTTGAATCTCCCTGACAGTATTTTGACTTAATATCCTTCTATATGTGACCAAAAAAATGTTACCAACTCAAAAAAAAATCAAGGTTTAATTTTGTATTGCATTAAAATGTTCATATGATAATGTATATGAGCTGTAACATATGTCTGAATGCATGATGGGAACATTTATTGTAGCGCAACCCCAATATACAGAAACCAACTTATTAGACATAAGAACATAGCAAAGACATAGCGGTGCACAGGAAGTGACCAGTCTGAATATAACCGAGGTCAATAAACAGAACTGGAAAAATATGCGGTTAGGTACATTGGAAAAGATGTATAAGGAGAATAGTTCTGGCCAAGAAATTAAAATCTGTCTGGAAATTTACAGTGACTTTGGCATCTTTCAAATGACAGATTTTTATCTGATTTCACTCAACTTTTTGAAATTTGAATTTGGCTTGACAGACCTGGCTCGGAGTGTTACAGAATGCTCCAACTTTTGCCAACTCCAAAATTGTCGAATGCGAAATACTTTGAATGTAATTTTTTGTTATTTGACTCATTTCTAATTTTTAGCTTAAAGGACAACTCCACCCTTATAATAACATCTTTTAGAAAGAATGGCCTCTTTAAAATATGTTGATATCATACTTTGTCCTATGAATTCATTACTGTATGACTGCTATGCTTCTGGATGCCTCATGAAAACTGAGCAATTTAGAAACCTGTACTGAGCCTGTACTGAGCCTGGGCATGCTCAGAAGAGGCAGCTAGGGAATTAACATTCAGTTATTGGCTGTGATGTCAACTGTCAAATCCATAACTGACAGTTGCTAACTGGAAGAACTAGGAAGCAGAAACGGGAAACAGGAAATAGTGCAAGTTTTTAGGTTAGACTTATATATTTCAGATTTCAAACTATTACCGTTTAGGGTTTTGGGGGGTGATTTACCTGGATGTAAGTTTTCATTTTGGGGCTGGACTTGCCATTTAATGCTGAGGTCCAATAGCAGCCCTGCAAGCCATAATAATTAACTGCACTTGTAACAGGTAAATGAATATATAAAGGGAAGGTTGTAGCAGTGGTTTATTGTCTTGAAATAAAATAAGGTTGTAATTTAGATTGGAATAGAAAGTCTGGAAAGCAAGAAGAGGAAGTTAGCATTTCAGCCTATACTACTTTTATTAGTATAGAGCATAAAAGGCATCTATATAATTATATCATTCTCTTCTTTTTTTTCAAGAGGTTGCCATCTTCCCCCCTGCTCAATGAGCTTTTAGGAACATGAGCATGTGCAGAGGAGACAGCAGAAGAGCACTCAATCATTGTTGCTGTGATGTCAGCAGTCACGGACTTGACTGCATGGAGGGAGGAACGGTCTTCCTCTGCCAGAGTGGGGGCAATAATTTTCTTTAAATATCTGGTAAGTAATACATCTAATATTGTGCTGAATATATCGGTTGAGGTTGGGGGCAGGTAACATTTGACCAGTTTTTGTTTTAAGGGTGGAAATGACCTTTAATATTGAGAGTTAGAAAGACCAGTGGGAAAATTGGGCACTTCCTTTTGATGTTTTTCAAAAAGTTCATCATACTAACTAGGGTACAAGTTTTTTAAGCATTTTTGTGCATCCGTGTTTGTATCTGATGACCCCTAGTATGCAGCCAGATTTTGTATCTCTTTACACATCAGTAGGATAAAGATTTACACTAATAAGGAGCTGGCCTGAAACTCTTCTTTTGGTAATCTAGCTATTGCCTTATTTAAGAGGTGCAAAATTTTGCTCATGTTGCTAGGCTGGGTACACACGGGCAGATTTTTTTCGGCCCAATTGACCGATACTTCTGCCGCCGGATACTTCTGTTCGTTCGCAACGGACAAAAGGACAATCGGCATGTTGGTAAATTACGGCCGATCGTGTGGTTCCCTACGGGGCTGCACGATCGGTCGTGCAAACTGTCGGCCACAGCCACTATTGCCACGACCGGTCGGGACAAATAGTTGCTTTGTGTGTACCCAGAATTAATCTGCAGCAACCAATCAGATGTAAGCAAATGTTTTATAACTGTAGTAGACCAGTAAAAAGATAACATCTGATTGGTTAAGGCAAATTAACAGATTGGGCAAAATTTTGCACCTTTTTATGAATAAAGCGTAATTGTATCTACAGATCTTAGGGGGTTATTCAGTAAAAGTTCTTATTGTTTAAAATGGTGCTAATTTTGCCCCAACCAATCAGATGTTAGCTTTCAAATGTTACATAAGTTCTGATTGGTTGGGGCAAAATTAGTACCATTTTAAATGATAAGAACTTTTATTGAATCTCCCTGTTAGTTTATTAATAGATATTGCACATACAATTAACTCTTTATCTGACAATAAATTATATATTAAAATAAGTTCTGTCATTGTAAAAGTTTTTAACTGGTCAAGGACCTCTGGGGTCATTTATAATATTTTTTAGATTTTTAATTGGGTGAATTATTTATTATTGGTTATATATTTATGTACTGAACTATCTATGTATTTATCCCCCTTGTATGACTTTATTGTATTTTAACACTGTCCAGCGCTGCGTCCCCAAGTGGCGTTATATAAATAAACATGTACATACATACATTGGCTAAAATATAAAATTTTAAAGAAATTTCCTGTTTAAAAACCTGTCAGCCACTTCATGAGAGCTGTCTTCTATTGATGATTTAGGAAACAAGAGGTAGGATTAAAGGGCATGTCCACCCTGGAAATGAACTTTTCATATAAGGTAGGTAGAAGCTGCCCACCCCCAACCACCATAATATATCATTTAAAATATGCCCAGATCTTTACTTACAGACCTTTCTCTCCCGCTACGTCTCCTATCCAGCTTCCTGCTTGCGGAAGTAGTAAGCAGGGGCTGGTCCGCCATCCGCGTCTGTGATTGGCTAAGACACAGACAATCACAGACAAGGTGATTGATGTCATCGAAGAAGCCGCGGGAGAGAAGGCTCTGTAAGTAACTATCGGAGCATTTTTTTAAAGAAATATTATGGCGGTTGGAGTTGGGCAGCTGTTATTTACCTTGTGCAAAGAGGATTTCCCTCTAGGTGCCACGGCCTCAGAGGATGAATCCGGATGGTAGGAGGGGGGGAAGGGCTCCCCTGCACATGCCTCAGACCTTGAGGAGGTTGAGGCAGAAACAGGCACCAGATGAGTCACTGACAGCTTCTACTATGCAGTTTCCAGGACTTAGAAAATGCACTGCAGGAGAACCATTTGGAGCAGAGATGTAAGGTAAGGATTTTTTCTACAGAATGTGGCCAGTATGTGGTAAAATTTCAGTTTTGGGGGTGGACATGCCCTTTAATCAGTACTACCATCTATTGAGTTATTAAAAATTGATTTAAAATAAGTTTACATTTTTTCATAAATTTTTTTAAAGTAAATATTTTCAATAATATGCGCTTTGCTCTTTTACATTAATTCAACTATTTATTTTTTAACTAATTAAAGGAATTCTTATTGTTATATATTGTAATTGGATTCAGTTGTCCTGCGAAGTATAATACAGGGAATAATCTGTATGTTATAGGTTTAATATTAAAGTGGAACTGTGGTCTCCAAACAAGTTGAGTATAAATGAAAGGCCAGTTTCCTACCTTTAAAACGAGCCATCAACCACCCCTCTACGTGCTCCACAGCCCAAGATACACAGAAATGACTGACCAGAAAGTTAATGGGTGGGAGGCTGCCATGTGACATTCCTGAGGCTTCTCCTGCACAATCGGACGAAAGGACGATCGGACATGGTGGAAAACCTCGTCTGATCATGCAGTCCTCTATGGACCGCACGATCGGTCGCGGTAACTATCGGACGCGGCTGGCCGACCGGTTGAAAGTATCGAACGGTCGGTCAGGAGGAAAAATCGCTAGCTTTAGATTCATACATTATACTCTCCATTTATATTCGCTATTTGCAAAATGAATGAAATGTATTGAATTTCATATTATCCTACATACTAAAACAAACCTGTCATTATGCATGGATGCAGGACCCACCTGCGCGCGCACGAGACATCATCCTACCGCCGATATACAGATATAGAAACAAAAGTGTGATCTATTTGCTCTATAACTCCTGCCCCTGGGGGAAAATAACCTTTTAAAAAAAGGATCAAAAGTAAATAAATATCTAATAGAGCAATAAAATGCTGAATTATGCCAAATATTTTTTTTTGTCTAATAAAAGCACGATAAAAAATACTAAATATGTAATAAATCATACAGATGTTAATCTTATCAGTTGGCCAGCCTACTTAATCAAAATATCTAGTTCATTAATTCCTGTTGAGTCAATAATCAATCAGGACTATTTACTAAACATAGGACGTTTAAAAATTGATGTATACCATAATTAATTCTATATATTAAAGTGCAAAAAAGTGCTGGACCGTGCTACTAGTTGCAGGTTATATAAGTGAATTTATGAATAAAAAAGGTTTTTAAAGTGTTGCGTGAAAGGCATCCAATGTCCGTTGGTGTATAAAGAATAAAAGTATTTTGTATCGATATAGTAAATATTATCATAAAGAATCTAATAGTTCAGTGGGTGAAAGTCTAAAAGCCGAATACTTTACATAAAGTACTTAAAGGAAATTTTCAGCCAAAAAACAACTTCACTTCTATTCGTAGGCCACAGAGAGGTTGTTAAATAGAGACAACTCTCACCCTTCTATCTACTATGGTTCCAGAGATATATGCTGACAAATGTATTTTCTGTATATGCTGTTTTTAATGAAAGACCCACCCCTTTACACTACTGGCCAATCACACAACAACACTAAATGCATATTCATTAATGACAAAAAGTGAGCAAAAAATGATCTTATATACTACTTCAGTAAATCACACTGCAAACCTCAATCTGTACCAGCTCCCCTACCAGGCTGTCATATTTACTGAACATTGGAAGGTGTTTTACTGCTAGGAAAAGCATTGAAAAATCAGACATGCATGCATGTTGCCAGTGGGGACAGGGAGGGGAGGCACCATGATTGAAAAAAGGCAAAAAGTTTTCTACATAGATCTCTGGATCCAAAGCACATGGGAATTTGAGAGTCAACTCTACTTAAAGGGCACGTTCACCCCTTTATAATTTTTTTTCTGTAGTGTAGGGCGCCCCCCCCCCCCACCCCCAACCGCTATAGTAATTTGTCTAAAAAAAAACCTAATCATTACTTACTTTGCCTCTCTCCTCTGACGTTCTGTCACGGCCCTCTGCTTGCATGAAACTGCAAGCAGGGGGCCAGACCGGCAGTCACATCTGTGATTGGCTGAGATGTATACAGAGTTTATTTGGTGAGGGCTAGGGAGAAGTACTTTAGCTACTTAACTTCCCCTCTTATTTTATCTTCTTTTGAGGATTATTGACTGTGTGTCATAAAGAGGTAAGAAAGTTCAGTATTTAACTGTGTATTATGCCATAGTGTCACTAGAGGGACCTGTCCCCTATGGATGTTACGATTTATAGTTGTTTTACTGTCACTAGAGGGACAAGCCCTCTATGAATATTACAACTTATAATATGTCTTTTGTCACTAGAGGGACATATCCTCTATGGATTTCATGATTTATAGCATGCTTACTAGAGGCATGATGCTACACAATACAGACTGCTGTTTGTCAAAATAGAATGATATAGCCTCCACAGATATTACAGATATAATTATGTCTTTATTTACATTGATGTATATCTTCTATGGCTATTCTCTGTTATTCTTGTATTTAACGTGGCTATAGATAGTGTAATTATACAATTTGCCACTAGGGGGATACTCCCCTTTAGTCTGTCGGCCTGATATCCCTATTTCAATATGGCCGATTCAGCAACCAGAAGTGACATAGAGAGGACACTTGTGTAAACAGTTCCAACACTCCGTTACTTCTCGCGGGACTATAGTTTCCCCTGACGCTCTGTCCCTGTTCATTCTTTGGTAGTTTGCCGTTTGACAAAGTCCGAGCACGCGGGCAAAAAGCGTCCGGCATTTTTAACTTACGCTTAGAGTACAAAATAACAAAAATCCAAGTTATTTTGGTGAAAATATTTCCACTACAAAAATTCTGAGGCACGCCATTGGCTCTGTGAAGTCACACTAGTGTGCCCCGGCACACCCTTTGAAAAACCCTGGTGTAAGGTATAGTAAGGTATTGTAAAGTATAGTATAGCATATTAAAGTATAATAAAGTATAGCAAAGTATAGTATAGTACAGTATAGTAAAGTAAAGCATAGTATATTTAAGTATAGTAAAGTACTGGAGTATCTGTTGTATTCAGATCAACTGGACTTGAAGTTTAGTTCTTGAAGACGTTTCGCTAGTCATCCGACTGGCTTTCTCAATTCAGAATGACTTGTACAAGAATCTGTGGCAATTATGTACCCTGGAAAATCCCAATTAAGTACCATGGAAAGTCCCAGGGTACTTTATTGCCAACAGAGTTTTGAACAAGTCATTCTGAATTGGGAAAGCCAGTCGGATGACTAGCGAAACGTCTTCAAGAACTAAACTTCAAGTCCAGTTGATCTAACTAATTATAACAGATATACCATGACCTGGATGAATGAGAACCTTCACAAGCATAAAGTCCTGGAGTTATCTATTGAGTAATTAGAAATCACATATTCAAATACAGTATAAAAACTGGAATCAGAATTTTTCCATAATGAGGCTTTCTGTCTGGAATGTAAACTATTCTAAAGATTACATTGGCATCATTATTATTACCCCCAGGCTTGGAACACTCAGGAAGATTATAAGAATCCATAACAAATACACAATCCTGATTTATTTATGTAATTATTCCACACAAACTCATCTATTCTTCCAGGATCCACAAGGTGAGTCAGAATTCATTATAATGTCATATGTGGGAGGTTTCCAGTGGCAATAAGAAACTAAAATGAAATGATTACCGTGTGGTTAAAAGGAAAATGGCAACAATGACTATAGATCATACCAGACTGACTACAACTTTTGGGTTGTCACTGTACATTCACAGTAAAAAGTCATAAAATGTATAAAAAAATGTGAATTTTTAGCAAATTACACAAGATATACCAGATCAGGACATATGGTAAATGTTATGGTAACTAGGGTTCACACCACTTAGTTTTTCAGCATTGATATTGTACCTAATTTTCAAACCAGTTACCGTACATTAGGCCTTATTCACACTAGGTGTAGAGAGAAACAAGTGTATCAGTAAGTCCTCATAGATACCCAAAAAAGAAAATAAAATCTACTTTCCACCACTTTAAGATTTTCATCATGTTTAACCATTGAAAAGTACCTTAAAGTGCATGTCCAGCCATCAGCCATAACATAAATTCTAGATTTAGGTTCAGCACCCCCTCAAACCTTCACATTACTTAAATTCTGCAATAGAGCTGGCCGAAACCACATAGTTTCGTTCCATCTCGGATTCCCAGATCTCGGGAAAGTACCGAAGATCCAAAAATGGAACGAATTTTCGAATGTACGGAGCTTTTTCGATAATTTCTGAAAATATCTTTGAAAGTTCGAAAATCCTTGAAAATACGATCGGGGACAACTTTTGAATTTCCAATTGTATTTCCATAGATTTTCGAATGTTCGGGGTTATTTTCGAAAATACGTTCGGAAGTTTGAAAGTGGTTTCCGGTCGCATTTTCTGGGCTTTTGGAACATTCCAGGATATTTTCGAAGATAGCTCCGTACATTCGAAAACCTTCGAAAATTTCTTCCGAAGTCCCAGTTACAGACGGATTTCGGAACCAATGGTTGATGTTGAACCCGGATCCCATCTCTATTCTCCAATGATGCCCCTGAAGAGACTTATCAGACCCGGTCCCTCGCCACCTGGGTGTCGCCTCCTGCTGCTGTTTCAAGCTCGTATCTGGCACAAGCAGCAGCAGTGAGGTGCTGTCAGGTAATTGGGTGTGACGTCACTGTCATGCCATTGACTTATAGTCATGACCAGGAAGTAGAAAGAGTAGGTCTGGTAAGTCTCTTCAGGGGCATCTTTGGGGAATTTAAGAAATGTGAAAATAGGGTACATTTTCACCTTTGCTACTTTAAAAATTTGCCACAAAGTGCTACATTTGATGTGTTTTGTTGCTTGTACAGAAAAGTAAAATGTCAACCGTCTTCTTGTGCACACTGCATAATGAATCAGGTACAGGGACCGCCTCTGGGTAGCTAGGCGGTGGGGGGTGGGGTAGAGCCATTTTCCAGTTTATCTGTTGTATTGAGTTAGATCAACTGGACTTGAAGTTTAGTTCTTGAAGACATTTCGCTAGTCATCCGACTGGATCTCTCAATTCAGAATGACTTGTACAAGAATCTGTTTGCAGGGGCGTAACTAGAGGTGAGCAGGGGGAGCAACTGCAGGGGGCCCGGGAGCCAAGGAGGATCTTCGTATTTTTATTATGAGAGATTTAGCCTCTTCCCTGAAAACAACTGTGTACTGTATGAAGCACGGATAGGGGCCCCATCATAGTTTTGCTGGGGGCTCAATGAATCCTAGTTACGCTACTGTCTGTTTGTAATTAAGTACCCTGGAAAGTCCCAATTAGCATATAACAGCCAGGTGTTAGGCACCTTCTAAATGCAAGGTGTTGATTGCATTGTAGCTAAGTGTTATCAAAACTGCCCAGGGTAAGGCCTCACCTGGCCAGGGGACTCACAGACCCCTGAAATGATCACTTGCATGTTGTTTCCACATTAATAGGTTAATCCAAAATAAAAAGCCATATCACATAATTTGTTGCATACCATCGCCCTCTGTTGTCCACTATAATATTTAAAATATATATTTGGTAGCCATAGTGGTTCTACATTGTTTTGTAAGATACTGCTGCATTGTGTTGTATTATTTTGTTTGCTAGTTTTGTATTTATTCCTAAAGGTAACAATGCAAGAGTCACTTAAGCGAGAACTTTCAGTGGTGTGATTAGGGTTGTATCCTAAGATAATAGGGAGAACTAGGGAGAACGCTCAGGACTGTGTGTATGCAGATCTTTGAAATATGACAGACAGGATCTTGTGTGTACCCAGCTTAAATATAGATTTGCTGAACTTAATATTGTTTTGGCTAATGAAATATTATTCATTAAATACAATAACTTAAAGGCTATGTCCACCCCTAAAATAGAATTTTAATATTATGCTCCCCATGTCCCCCAGCCCCAACCGCATATTTTTTTTTTTCAGAAAGCCCCCCAAACTCTTACTTACCTCCCTTCGATCCTCCGCCGCACTGCCGCCCCCTCTGCTTGCGAGAATGCAAGCAGAGGGGCGGGACCGGCGCAGTCGCGTCTGTGATTGGCTGAGCGGCAGCCAATCACGGAGCGGGCTGCCGGTCATTCAGTGCAGCGGAGGAAAGCGGAGAGGTAAGTAAGAGTTTGGGGAGCTTTTTAAAAAAAAAAACATGCGGTTGGGGTGGGGGAATGGGGGAGCAGAATATTAAGGGGGTTTAATGCTAGAGGGAGGGATAGTAGAACGGGAGGGAGAGGGAGGGAGAGGGAGGGGGGAGAAGGGCTGCAGCACGCATGGCAGGAATCTCCGGGAGGCCAGGTAGCAGGCAGTGTCCTATATGGCTGCTAGCTCCTGGTGGGCAGTTTTTGGAACTTGGGGGGGGACTACAGGAGAACCAGATGGAGTTGGGATGTGAGGTAAGGATTAAACTACACTACATGGTGGGGCCAGTAGTGGGGGGATTATAGTTTGGGGGTGGACAGCCCTTTAAAATGTAAGAATAATGCAGCAATTTAGTGAGCCACCCACTTATCTTCTGTAAAGTTTGCTTTTTCCCCTTTATTTTTTGATTAGCTGTGAATTTAATGTAACATAATGTGGCCTCTACCTCCTCCCTGTAGCCATTTAATCTATAAACTGACCTTGCAATGGAAAACATATTTCCCCAGCAAACTATAAAGATGGCGCTGACCCCCTGAAATCCTTTTAAGAAGTGTTGAGTTTTCTTCAGTTCTGCAGCCACACAACTTTTATTTCCAGTGTATTTTGTATATTTTACAGTTAACAAGCACAGTAGATGTACCACAAAATTCTTGAATTACTTTACGACCCTGCATGTCCCAGAGGACTTCTTAAACTCGGCCATATTTACATTAAGTAAGACTTGACCACCCAAGCCAAAGGTTAATCCAATTGCAACCATTTTCTCCATTTGTCTGACTAAGAATCACATGAAAGCAGTAAGCCTGTGGATTTAAGCCCTACAGTGACTCAGGGTCTGCAAAGGAAAGGAGGTATCAAACCTTGTGGTTAACTTTGCTCTTCCTTAGACAAAGGTTTTTTCCTTCCAAAGCAGTATAGGGAAGTCATAGTCACAAAATCTTTCTTAATCTGCCAATTATCATCCAGCTAATTCAAGGCACAGTATGTGAACTGTGAAAATTACTGCTGATTCTACACCTGGAAGTAAAGTTTAAGGACTAAAGTTAAAAGCACATCAAAGAGCTCATAAAAGATAGGCACCAAAGCAATGGGATTCGTTTTATTTCCAAGGCCACCTCATACTTCCAGGATATTTATGTTTCAGTTTGTGGTTTTCAGTTTTATATGCAAAGTTTTATTCAGCAGTTTCTTTTTTCACTTGTTTAGCATCTATTAATGATCAGTTCGCCACCAGAAAAGAAACTTCTTATGGTCAGATTGGGTCACACAATCTCCTTGAAGGTTTTCCAGTACATGTCATTTTTAATTTCTTCTGCCTCCGACACTGGGGCTTTGTAGTTATTTCCTTAAAAAAAAAAAAAATGACGCACAATTTTCCAGAACGTAAGCTTGTTTTTCAATTTTCTTCTTCTTTAGTTCATTGGTCTACAAATAAAAATAATTCCTCAGTCAACAAAGACTAAAAAGCATGTGGAAAAGTTCCATTAATCATCTAATTGTTTGGTTAAAGCAACAATTGTCTTTATGACAAGGGAACAAGTTTTTAAATGATCTTGAGGTGGGAACCATCCCGTTAAGGCACCCAGTAACCATCCCTGTTACCTCTAGCAACCATCTGTTGTTACCCTGTTGTTTGACATGTAGAACACTATGATCTCATGTCGGCACACACCTGTGTTTTCTGTCACATCAAACATGCTCTATAACCTTCATATTCTTTCAAAACCTGATGTGTTTATACAAGTGATTTATCAATTGGCTTAGCTACTGGAGATGTAACTGCAAGATATGAAGGTCTAAATATCATCTTCGCCAGTAGGAAGCTAGAAAATGGCTACTTTATGTAGCCCATTAATACCAAGGGTGAATTATTACAGGGAGAGGAAGGCCACATTTACTGTAGGTTTGTTTGGTTGTCAGTTTGTAATAATTAGAAATAAATTGACCTCCCAACATATATTTCACCAACAATATATTTCACACAACAGTAGTTATCCACCTTTCAATGTCATTATTATTGTTTATCACATTTGTGTTTCAACATTTATCTTTTTATTTAGTTAGAGCAAAAAAACTAACATCTTCCACTTTGGTCCCTCCTTCATAGAACGGGAAGAGGCAGGAGCTAAATTTATAGACTATGTCAAAGTGTACAAGGGTTTCTTGGATCCAGAGCCAAGGAAAAGATGGCTGGAAGGTTGCCTGGATCCACTGTATCAGTATCAAATCCAATAAAGAGATGGCTGGAAGGTTGCCTGGATCCACTGTATCAGTATCAAAGCCAATAAAGAGATGGCTGGAAGGTTGCCTGGATCCACTGTATCAGTATCAGTGCCAATGAAGAGATGGCTGGAAGGTTGCCTGGATCCTCTGTATCAGTATCAGAGCCAAGGAAAAGATGGCTGGAAGGTTGCCTGGATACACTGTATCAATATCAGAGCCAATGAAGAGATGGCTGGAAGGTTGCCTGGATCCACTGTGTCATTATCAGAGCCAATGAAGAGATGGCTAGAAGGTTGCCTGGATCCACTGTGTCGGTATCAGAGCCAATGAAGCGATAGCAGGAAGGTTGCCTGGACCTACCGTGTCGGTATCAGAGCCAATGAAGCGATTGCTGGAAGGTTGCCTGGATCCACTGTGTCGGTATCAGAACCAATAAAGAGATGGCTGGAAGGTTGTCTGGATCCACTGTGTTGGTATCAGAACCAATAAAGAGATGGCTAGAAGGTTGCCTGGATCCACTGTGTCGGTATCAGAACCAATAAAGAGATGGCTAGAAGGTTGCCTGGATCCACTGTGTCGGTATCAGAGCCAATGAAGGGATGGCTGGAAGGTTGCCTGGATCCACTGTGTCGGTATCAGAATCAATGAAGAGATGGCTGGAAGATTGCCTGGATCCACTGTGTCAGTGGCAGAGCCAATGAAGAGATGGCTGAAAGGTTGCCTGGATCCTCTGTGTCAGTATCAGAGTTAATGAAGAGATGGCTGGAAGGTCCAACTATATATTACAGCTATTTGTATGATCCACTCAGACTTAAAAAAATCCTGAAAAAATGTTTTTTAGTCTGAAGAGTACATATGCTCATTAGGGGGGAAGTATGCTAATATTAAAAGCCTCTTTCTTAGAGCCAGATGCCGTTCCTTACCTTCCAGTTTTTCCTCACTGTTCATTCGCAATCTTCATTTCTGTCTTACACTCTGTACATTGCTATTTTGTTCTCCAGCTGCCGAGATGTTTTCGTGCTCAGTTTCGCTAAGTGATCTTCGTTCTACTTGAGTATCCCGGCCTCAGCACAAATACCTCTAAGTCCTGGGGGCAACCATGAGGCATGCCAAGCATCCCGGCAAATGCGGGCTTGGCTATAGGTAAAGTGATTGGGTTATCTGTGCATAAGGGAACTAGGGTTTTATAGCACTCTTATTTTATTCCGGGAGGTCCTCTAATTAATATTTGCTTTAGTGTAATCCATTTTATTTTTTAGGAGATTGGCATACAGGAAACTACACATTGAAATGGTAAACAAGAGAAAATTATCAAAGTTAATAAATAAAAATTGCCTAGACAAACACCCAAAATCTTTTTTCCCCCAAACTAATTTTAATTTCATTTTTTCACACAGAGAATGAAGAACAAACACCATAGAATTTAGATGATGGACAGTCCTCTATCTAATTATTAGTACAATGTCCTCATATTTGATGAGTCTAGGGAGGTCCATCCAACTATGGGGCATATATTAGGCATAAGCAGCATCACAAGTACGTGGGTGTTATCCTAGGCAAAAAAATGTATGAAACAATTAGGTATAGAGAGACAAGACCCAGGTAAAACTCTGAGCTCAAAGCCTGTAAGGCTCTCCTGCTGCATATACCGTGCCCAGTAAGTAGAACCAGGAGGCACATATACCTCATAAATATATACCCAACACACAATAATAGAGTAAAACATCAACTTTATTACAATATTACTGAAAACATGCAGCCCAAAAAGAAAACCCACTGCGCAGAGGCTCCCTACTCGTAACTCTCCAAGACCAGAACAATAAAGGACAGAGATAAAGTGCAAAGTCACACAACGATGATAGAGCCGTATCTGTTAAAGGGATAGGGAAACCAAGTCTCACTTCAACATACAGGAATAAGCTGTAAATAATGGAATCCAAAAGTAGCACAGTTCAAGCATGATAAATAGGGGTCTAATCTAATGGGGCAGACAAATAAGTTGCTAAATCCCCCCTGTAATCGGAGTGAAACACTAGACAATGGCACTATAATCTTCAACAGTGTATTAGGTGGATCTCACCAACCAGGTACCGTCCCTGTGGCAGAGGCAGTCATGGCTGAGGCTCAAAAATGTGCAGAAGCCAAAAATGCAAATCCTTGTAGATGTCATCCAAACGGCTCAATTCCAGGTAAGTGAAAGAAAGGCTGGGGCCACACGCCAAACGATTCGAGGGTTATCAAAGTTCCAGTTTATTTTCGCAGGTTACTGAAAATAACCTCAAACATTCAGTAACCCTCGGAAATACGGTCCGAAGTCCTGAAATCTGAACTATCCGCCCGGTTTTGGATGGAACATTTGGATTTCAGAACTGAGGGGTTTCGTGTTGGATTCCATCTCCATCTCAGTTGATGTAGATTACACTACATTAATCTGAATACAACAGACCCTGTAAAGAGCATAAAATATGGGTAATTTCAACTTAGAATCCAGCATTACGATCATAGGTGTGTCTCGAGAAAAATTTGCATTGTCAGGTACGCCACAGTCTGAAAAAGTTTGAGAACCACTGTATTATTGTGTATTGTGTGTTATACAATTCAACATACCCAAAAAATATTTGTAGGCATAACAATGTAAAATTAAGAAAATAGAAAGCATAAAAAAAATAGATTAGCCAAACCTGAATCTTTTAAGAACATGTGTATGTTGTAAGAATGTCACAGATCGGTTACTTGAATAAAATTGGTCAAGTAAATTACCTTTGTATTAATCATGTGTCTCCTATTCTAATATCAATATTAATATATATATAGAAAGAAAGCTAAAAATGCAGTTTCCAAACAGGAAGTGACAACACATCAGCTAACCCTCATGCCCCTTTATATAATATATATTCTATTTAAAGAGGAACAAAGGGCAAGGGGGTATATTTAAAACTCCTTGTCTAACTCTCATTACAATTAACCCTGCACATCAAAGAAATAAAAACAAGTCATAGTCCCTGTTAAGTCCCCTAGGGGCTAGTGTTTGCAACTTATTAACCCACCAAACCTCTTTTTTCTACCTCTCCTATAACCCTGTCCATTCTCTGGTGTAAGCTCAAGGACCATGAACTTGAGGTCTTCATCTGTGTGACCAGCGTCCATAAAATGACGCGGTACTGTTAGGGCTACCTGTTGAAGGTTGATTAAAAATTTGTGTTGCGACAACCTGGTCTTCACTTTCTGGATCGTTTATCCTATATACAGAAGACCACAAGGACATATGAGCACATAAATAGCAAAACGGAAAATGCAAGTATATAGTCCCCGCAATGGGAATTCTATTCCAGTCTTGGGATGTATAAAGCTGGTGCACCTCACAACTGAGCAACACTGTACACAGTTGTGACAGGGCACCATCCCTTTCTTTTGACTTTTAAGCCACATCTTAGTCTCAACTTTTTTGCCCTCATCCTCTCTCACCGAACTAGAACGGTTTAACCTAGAACCAATGGTCTTACCTCTCCTGTAAGAAAACAGGGAAGGTGAACCAAATTCTATAATGTCAGGATATGAATTTTTTAACACATTCCAATGATGAGTGACAATATTTTTAATAGATGTACTTTGTTGATTGAAATCGGACACAAAAGCCACCCTATTTGATTGCTGGGATTCTTTGTCAGCATATCCAATAGGGCGCATCTTGTCACATCTCTTTTTTAATTTAGCAGTAGCCTCTACTAAAATACTTTCAGGATAGCCGCTAACTTCAAATTTCTGACACATCATGGAAATTTGTGTCTGTTTTTGTATTGGGTCACTAACCAGCTTGTCCACCCTGCCGAGTTGATTAAAGGGGATGGACTTTTTGATGTGTATGGGATGTAAAATATGATTATGATCTGTAGGTTTAACAAACAAATCTGTGTGTAACAGACTATCCTTTTTGATAACTACATCCAAAAAATGGATACTGTTATAATCATAACTCAAATCAAATTTAATAGATGGATGGGCCTTGTTAAGCCTCACGTGGAACTGCGATAAGGTAGAAACGTTGCCCCACCAGAGGAAGAACACGTCATCGATATATCTCCACCATGCCACACAGTGGGCATAGAAGAGATCATCCGGAAGACATGCCCATCCTCAAAGCCCACCATAAAGACATTGGCATATGCAGGGGAGATGTTCGAGAGGAAAGGTTGGAGAAAAAAGAGGTTTTGGTGGGTTAATAAGTTGCGAACACTAGCCCTAGAGGACTTAACAGGGACTATGACTTATTTCTTTGATGTGCAGGGTTAATTGTAATGTGAGTTAGATGACAAGAAGTTTAAAATATAGTCCTCTTGCCCTTTGTTCCATTTTAAATAGAATATATATTATATACAGGGGTATGTGGGTTGGCTGATGTGTTGTCACTTCCTGTTTGGAAACTGTATAAAATATGGTGATTTACTGTTTTTTTCACTGCTGCCCATATCTTGAGAAAGAGAGCTGTGTCTCTCAAAACGTCGTATAACATTTTTCTAATTATGATAAAGCCTGTGAAGGTTCTCATTCATCCAGGTCATGGTATATCTGTTGTATTCAATTAGATCAACTGGACTTAAAGTTTAGTTCTTGAAGACATTTCGCTAGTCATCCGACTGGCTTTCTCAATTCAGAATGACTTGTACAAGAATCTTTGGCAATTATGTACCCTGGAAAATCCCAATTAGCATGTCACAGCAAAGTGTTAAGGGTGTGATTGGATAGTGGCTAAGAGGTGTTATAGGAATGCCCAGAGTAAGGTGTCAAAACAACATTGTACATGGCAGACAGTTAGTGTCGAACCCCCCCACCTCTATTTAGGCTTGGTTTCTTTATTTTCACATAAATGGCCTCCTTAACACCTCTCTTGAACCAGTCATGTTCCTTTGCCAATATGTTAACATTACAATCTTCAAAGGTATGTCCTTTATCCTTAAGATGCAGGTACACGAGGAATTGGCTCTTCTGTGCTGGGCCATACGTTGATGCAGTGCAGTGAAGAATGCTCTGATTTGTATGTGGGGGAGACCAAACAGCAACTGCATCAACGTTTGGCCCAGCACAGAAGAGCCAATTCCTCGGGTCAGGACTCAAGCCGTGTACCTGCATCTTAAGGATAAAGGACATACCTTTGAAGATTGTAATGTTAACCATGGCAAAGGAACGTGACTGGTTCAAGAGAGGTGTTAAGGAGGCCATGTATGTGAAAATAAAGAAACCAAGCCTAAATAGAGGTGGGGGGGTTCGACACCAACTGTCTGCCATGTACAATGCTGTTTTGACACCTTACTCTGGGTGTTCCTATAACACCTCTTAGCCACTATACAATCACGCCCTTAACACCTGGCTGTGATATGCTAATTGGGATTTTCCAGGGTACATAATTGCCACAGATTCTTGTACAAGTCATTCTGAATTGAGAAAGCCAGTCGGATGACTAGCAAAAACGTCTTCAAGAACTACATTTCAAGTCCAGTTGATCTAATTGAATACAACAGATATGATAAAGCCCTTTTCTACTGCTAATATATTGGTGTGCGACTCCATTTTTATCATTCTTTATATGAATCTGGGGTTAAAAAGGTACATATTCACCCGACCGCTCATTATTGTCCAGTGCTTCTGCTTTTTACATTGTGTTTTATAAACTACTTCATATATAGTCAATACTGTTCAATGGTGGTCCGGGTGCATAACCGAATGCTCCAGAACCCAGCACTTTAAAGGGCAACTCCACCCCCATAAGAACATCTTTTAGAAAGAATGGCCTCTTTAAAATATGTTGATATATCATACTTTGTCCTATGAATTCATTACTGTATGTCTGCTATGCTTCTGGAGGCCTCATGGAAACTGAGCCATTTAGAAACCTGTACTGAGCCTTTACTGAGCCTGAGCATGCTCAGAAGAGGCAGACAGGGGATTAACATTCAGTCATTGGCTGTGATGTCAACTGTCAAATCCATAACTGACAGTTGCTACTGGAAGAACCAGGAAGCAGAAACAGGGGGAACAGGACATTGTGCAGGATTTCAGGTTAGACTTATATATTTCAGATTTCAAACAATTACCGTTTAGGGTTTTAGGGGGTGATTTACCTGTATGTAAGTTTTCATTTTGGGGCTGGACTTGCCCTTTAACACTTCCCCACATAGTGTTCCAAAATGACTTTAGTATATAGGGTATATGCTCACTAGAACGTTCCTCCGGCCCGGGTGCTGCTTGCCCCAGGCCCGTCGCTTCTGCCAATTCCTTATGGTTTACAGTATACCGCACAAAAAATGGAGGCGTCGCACACACCAGAAATGACACACACACGTCTAGAGGTCACACTAAACTTTATTTAAACATCACTAAAACTACAAAGCACTATCCTGACACATTTCGAGTGCTTACTACACTATTAATCATATGCTTAATCCTCCTCCCAGAACCCCAAACCTCTACCCACATTTATCAGCCAGCTCCCATATGTCTTCTCCTCCGAGTTCTGTGCTCCCAATATGAAAAGTCCAGACATGGTTGGAAGGGGGAACGGGTGGGGGGGGGGGGGCACAGGTATGTTCTCCATAATTAATTATAGTTACTTAATTTAAGATATCATGATAGGAAAAGCACACCATAGCAAAAATTTCAATGCATTATTTATATAATTATATTATACATTTATATAATATAAAAATCAATAATGTGCTCTTCCAAAGTTACCATCATAATGATACAGAAATAAAAATATTTAGGGCAAATAAAACCTTATAACAACACTGAATCAGAAGGCATAGCAACTTAAAGTGCAACTGTGGTCTCCAAACAAGTCGATTTTAAATGAAAGGCCAGGTTCCTGCCTTAAAAATGAGCCATCAACTGCCTTTCTACGAGCTGCACAGCCAAAGGAATAAGGAAACACTGATCAGAAAGTTAAGGGGTGGGAGGTTCTGAATCTGCGGTCACAAATACTTGTTACTAATCTGCGGTTGGCACATGCTCAGTGCAGGAAAAGGCAGAAATAAATAGGAAGAGATCAAATTAAAGTGTCTGAAGGAGAACTTAAGAGGAGGGGGGGGAGAGAACAGCACAGCCCACAGCCGGAAGTGTGTAACGTCTATAAATGTAACTTTAATGTTAAAGGGACTGTCACGTGATCTCACTGACTGCTATGTTCTTAACACATGTCCAGTAATTCTTTACTGTAGGAACCTGTTACAGCAGCTCACACCCACTATTAGTCACTATCCAATCATGTTACAATCCAAAGGAGGCAAGGGAGCATGTGACTGTGGTCATACAACTCACATACACACAGGTAAACATGACCATTGCATTTTAGGGCACAGATTACATATCCATTTGTCAGAAATATCTAAGGGGTGTGTGAACATTATAATGTTTTTGTGTCCTACTTTATCTCTTTCAGTATTGCTGATTCCTATGACCTTGGCGTACACATTTTGGGCTTGGAAAGTGCCTCAGGGGACAAACTGTCTCTCTTTGAAATAGAATTGAGTCAATGTGGCCGAGTTTCTGAATGGAAGAAAATCATCAAAAGTTCCAGAGACCAATTAGCAGGTTAAGGACAGAAAATGCAGCGGTCGGCTTGTAGTTTTATATGAATGATGAGTTAGATTTACTATCAGACGTTTTTTATACTTGCGATAGGGGTTGGAAATCTTTGATTTTGTTTATTTTTACAGAGACTTGCATTTTAATTTGCTGTGCAGGAACACAAGGAAGCCTTTCCAACACGACTTATTGTCTATTAGGTATTTCACAGGTAATGATCATAATTTGCCCATTCATAAATGGTTCCAAAATACTGAATGTGTTTGAAATAAACACAGTTATCACAGCATCACACAGGCATAAAATTAGGAAAAGATTAATTAGAAAGGCAAGTAACAGATAATTTTGACTGAATCACCCCCTCCCACAGTACCGGACTGTTCCCTGACTGGCCATTCGGAAGAAGTGCTGCATGAAGAGGGTGTCTCCTCATTGGACAAATCCCCCAGCTATGGCATACCAGCCATACTACTGCCTTGTATGTTACATGTACATCAAATCCAAGAATAAGCATTTTAGGTCCTTACCCTGGTTACACTCAGGGCAGGGGGATAGGGGTTTAGGTTGTAAGTATAGTTCTCCTTTAAGCAATTAGACTCCTCTGCCACTGTGTATAATTGTGATCAAATCATTTTATTACGTTTTAAGTCATCAAATGTCTAGGAAAAGCCAATCATTCATAATTAATTGTCAATAGCAAAGATAAAGATGATATTCATTGATGTATCCACTCCCACTTTGGTTAAACTTGTGGAATTGAACAGGTTGACCAGTGATTATTTGTACATCATTGACCTTGTCCGAGCTGGTTTGGGCATCTTTTAAATACAAGCTAAAAATAGTAAAAAGTAGTTATGTGCCCAGTACATTTATTATAGCAAACGCGCACTATAATTAGCGAGGCATCACAACCAGTATAAGAAGCATTAAAGGGTATGTCCACCCTAAAATTGATTTTTTCAAATGTAAGAATATGCAGCAATTTAGTGAGCCACCCATTATCTTCTGTAAAGTTTGCTTTTTCCCCTTTATTTTTGATTAGCTGTGAATTTATGTAACATAATGTGGCCTCTACCTCCTCCTGTAGCCATTTAATCTATAAACTGACCTGCAATGAAAACATATTTCCCCAGCCAAACTATAAAGATGGCGCTGACCCCCTGAAATCCTTAAGAATGTTGAGTTTTCTTCAGTTCTGCAGCCACACAACTTTTATTTCCAGTGTATTTGTATATTTTACAGTTAACAAGCACAGTAGATGTACCACAAAATTCTTGAATTACTTTACGACCCTGCATGTCCCAGAGGACTTCTTAACTCGGCCATTTTACATAAGTAGACTGACCACCCAAGCCAAGGTTAATCCAATTGCAACCATTTTCTCCATTTGTCTGACTAAGAATCACATGAAAGCAGTAAGCCTGTGGATTTAAGCCCTACAGTGACTCAGGGTCTGCAAAGGAAAGGAGGTATCAAACCTTGTGGTTAACTTTGCTCTTCCTTAGACAAAGGTTTTTTTCCTTCAAAGCAGTATAGGAAGTCATAGTCACAAAATCTTTCTTATCTGCCAATTATCATCCACTAATTCAAGGCACAGTATGTGAACTGTGGAAATTACTGCTGATTCTACACCTGGAAGTAAAGTTTAAGGACTAAAGTTAAAAGCACATCAAAGAGCTCATAAAAGATAGGCACCAAAGCAATGGGATTCGTTTTATTTCCAAGGCCACCTCATACTTCCAGGATATTTATGTTTCAGTTTGTGGTTTTCAGTTTTATATGCAAAGTTTTTTCAGCAGTTTCTTTTTTCACTTGTTTAGCATCTATTAATGATCAGTTCGCCACCAGAAAAGAAACTTCTTATGGTCAGATTGGGTCACACAATCTCCTTGAAGGTTTTCCAGTACATTCATTTTTAATTTCTTCTGCCTCCGACACTGGGGCTTTGTAGTTATTTCCTTAAAAAAAAAAAAATGACGCACAATTTTCCAGAACGTAAGCTTGTTTTTCAATTTTTCTCTTCTTTGTTCATTGGTCTCAAATAAAAATAATTCCTCAGTCAACAAAGACTAAAAAGCATGTGGAAAAGTTCCATTAATCATCTAATTGTTTGGTTAAAGCAACAATTGTCTTTATGACAAGGGAACAAGTTTTTAAATGATCTTGAGGTGGGAACCATCCCGTTAAGGCACCCAGTAACCATCCCGTTACCTCTAGCAACCATCTGTTGTTACCCTGTTGTTTGACATGTAGAAACACTATGATCTCATGTCGGCACACACCTGTGTTTTCTGTCACATCAAACATGCTCTATAACCTTCATATTCTTTCAAAACCTGATGTGTTTATACAAGTGATTTATCAATTGGCTTAGCTACTGGAGATGTAACTGCAAGTATGAAGGTCTAAATATCATCTTCGCCAGTAGGAAGCTAGAAAATGGCTACTTTATGTAGCCCATTAATACCAAGGGTGAATTATTACAGGAGAGGAAGGCCACATTACTGTAGGTTTGTTTGGTTGTCAGTTTGTAATAATTAGAAATAAATTGGCCTCCCAACATATATTTCACCAACAATATATTTCACACAACAGTAGTTATCCACCTTTCAATGTCATTATTATTGTTTATCACATTTGTGTTTCAACATTTATCTTTTTATTTAGTTAGAGCAAAAAAACTAACATCTTCCACTTTGGTCCCTCCTTCATAGAACGGGAAGAGGCAGGACTAAATTTATAGCTATGTCAAAGTGTACAAGGGTTTCTTGGATCCAGAGCCAAGGAAAAGATGGCTGGAAGGTTGCCTGGATCCACTGTATCAGTACAAATCCAATAAAGAGATGGCTGGAAGGTTGCCTGGATCCACTGTATCAGTATCAAAGCCAATAAAGAGATGGCTGGAAGGTTGCCTGGATCCACTGTATCAGTATCAGTGCCAATGAAGAGATGGCTGGAAGGTTGCCTGGATCCTCTGTATCAGTATCAGACCAAGGAAAAGATGGCGGAAGGTTGCCTGGACACTGTATCAATATCAGAGCCAATGAAGAGATGGCTGGAAGGTTGCCTGGATCCACTGTGTCATTATCAGAGCAATGAGAGATGGCTAGAAGGTTGCCTGGATCCACTGTGTCGGTATCAGAGCCAATGAAGCGATAGCAGGAGGTTGCCTGGACCTACCGTGTCGGTATCAGAGCCAATGAAGCGATTGCTGGAAGTTGCCTGGATCCACTGTGTCGGTATCAGAACCAATAAAGAGATGCTGGAAGGTTGTCTGGATCCACTGTGTTGGTATCAGAACCAATAAAGAGATGGCTAGAAGGTTGCCTGGATCCACTGTGTCGGTATCAGAACCAATAAAGAGATGGCTAGAAGGTTGCCTGGATCCACTGTGTCGGTATCAGAGCCAATGAAGGGATGGCTGGAAGGTTGCCTGGATCCACTGTGTCGGTATCAGAATCAATGAAGAGATGGCTGGAAGATTGCCTGGATCCACTGTGTCAGTGGCAGAGCCAATGAAGAGATGGCTGAAAGGTTGCCTGGATCTCTGTGTCAGTATCAGGTTAATGAAGAGATGGCTGGAAGGTCCAACTATATATTACAGCTATTGTATGATCCACTCAGACTTAAAAAAATCCTGAAAAAATGTTTTTTAGTCTGAAGAGTACATATGCTCATTAGGGGGGAAGTATGCTAATATTAAAAGCCTCTTTCTTAGAGCCAGATGCCGTTCCTTACCTTCCAGTTTTTCCTCACTGTTCATTCGCAATCTTCATTTCTGTCTTACACTCTGTACATTGCTATTTTGTTCTCCAGCTGCCGAGATGTTTTCGTGCTCAGTTTCGCTAAGTGATCTTCGTTCTACTTGAGTATCCCGCGCCGCACACAATACCTCTAAGTCCTGGGGGCAACCATGAGGCATGCCAAGCATCCGGCAAATGCGGGCTTGGCTATAGGTAAAGTGATTGGGTTATCTGTGCATAAGGGAACTAGGGTTTTAAGCACTCTTATTTTATTCCGGGAGTCCTCTAATTAATATTTGCTTTAGTGTAATCCATTTTATTTTTTAGGAGATTGGCATACAGGAAACTACACATTGAAATGGTAAACAAGAGAAAATTATCAAAGTTAATAAAATAAAAATTGCCTAGACAAACACCCAAAATCTTTTTTCCCCCAAACTAATTTAATTTCATTTTTTCCACACAGAGAATGAAGAACAAACACCATAGAATTTAGATGATGGACAGTCCTCTATCTAATTATTAGTACAATGTCCTCATATTTGATGAGTCTAGGGAGGTCCATCCAACTATGGGGCATATTTAGGCATAAGCAGCATCACAAGTACGTGGGTGTTATCCTAGGCAAAAAATGTATGAAACAATTAGGTATAGAGAGACAAGACCCAGGTAAAACTCTGAGCTCAAAGCCTGTAAGGCTCTCCTGCTGCATATACCGTGCCCAGTAAGTAGAACCAGGAGGCACATATACCTCATAAATATATACCCAACACACAATAATAGAGTAAAACATCAACTTTATACAATATTACTGAAAACTGCAGCCCAAAAGAAAACCCACTGCGCAGAGGCTCCCTACTCGTAACTCTCCAAGACCAGAACAATAAAGGACAGAGATAAAGTGCAAAGTCACACACATGATAGAGCCGTATCGTTAAAGGGATAGGGAAACCAAGTCTCACTTCAACATACAGGAATAAGCTGTAAATAATGGACCAAAAGTAGCACAGTTCAAGCATGATAAATAGGGGTCTAATCTAATGGGGCAGACAAATAAGTTGCTAAATCCCCCCTGTAATCGGAGTGAAACACTAGACAATGGCACTATAATCTTCAACAGTGTATTAGGTGGATCTCACCAACCAGGTACCGTCCCTGTGGCAGAGGCAGTCATGGCTGAGGCTCAAAAATGTGCAGAAGCCAAAAATGCAAATCCTTGTAGATGTCATCCAAACGGCTCAATTCCAGGTAAGTGAAAGAAAGGCTGGGGCCACACGCCAAACGATTCGAGGGTTATCAAAGTTCCAGTTTATTTTCGCAGGTACTGAAAATAACCTCAAACATTCAGTAACCCTCGGAAATACGGTCCGAAGTCCTGAAATCTGAACTATCCGCCCTTTTGGATGGAACATTTGGATTTCAGAACTGAGGGGTTTCGTGTTGGATTCCATCTCACTCAGTTGATGTAGATTACACTACATTAATCTGAATACAACAGACCCTGTAAAGAGCATAAAATATGGGTTTTCAACTTAGAATCCAGCATTACGATCATAGGTGTGTCTCGAGAAAAATTTGCATTGTCAGGTACGCCACAGTCTGAAAAAGTTTGAGAACCACTGTATATTGTGTATTGTGTGTTATACAATTCACATACCCAAAAAATATTTGTAGGCATAACATGTAAAATTAAGAAAATAGAAAGCATAAAAAAAATAGATTAGCCAAACCTGAATTCTTTTAAGAACATGTGTATGTTGTAAGAATGTCACAGATCGGTTACTTGAATAAAATTGGTCAAGTAAATTACCTTGTATTAATCATGTGTCTCCTATTCTAATATCAATATTATATATATAATAGAAAGAAGCTAAAAATGCAGTTTCCAAACAGGAAGTGACAACACATCAGCTAACCCTCATGCCCTTTATATAATATATATTCTATTTAAAGAGGAACAAAGGGCAAGGGGGTATATTTAAAATACTCCTTGTCTAACTCTCATTACAATTAACCCTGCACATCAAAGAAATAAAAACAAGTCATAGTCCCTGTTAAGTCCCTAGGGGCTAGTGTTTGCAACTTATTAACCCACCAACCTCTTTTTCTACCTCTCCTATAACCCTGTCCATTCTCTGGTGTAAGCTCAAGGACCATGAACTTGAGGTCTTCATCTTGTGACCAGCGTCCATAAAATGACGCGGTACTGTTAGGCTACCTGTTGAAGGTTGATTAAAAATTGTGTTGCGACAACCTGGTCTTCACTTTCTGGATCGTTTATCCTATATACAGAAGACCACAAGGACATATGAGCACATAAATAGCAAAACGGAAAATGCAGGTATATAGTCCCCGCAATGGGATTCTATTCCAGTCTTGGGATGTATAAGCTGGTGCACCTCACAACTGAGCAACACTGTACACAGTTGTGACAGGGCACCATCCCTTTCTTTTGACTTTTAAGCCACATCTTAGTCTCAACTTTTTGCCCATCATCCTCTCTCACCGAACTAGAACGGTTTAACCTAGAACCATGGTCTTACCTCTCCTGTAAGAAAACAGGGAAGGTGAACCAAATTCTATAATGTCAGGATATGAATTTTTAACACATTCCAATGATGAGTGACAATATTTTTATAGATGTACTTTGTTGATTGAAATCGGACACAAAAGCCACCCTATTTGATTGCTGGGATTCTTTGTCAGCATATCCAATAGGGCGCATCTTGTCACATCTCTTTTTTAATTTAGCAGTAGCCTCTACTAAAATACTTTCAGGATAGCCGCTAACTTCAAATTTCTGACACATCAGGAAATTTGTGTCTGTTTTTGTATTGGGTCACTAACCAGCTTGTCCACCCTGCCGAGTTGATTAAAGGGGATGGACTTTTTGATGTGTATGGGATGTAAAATATGATTATGATCTGTAGGTTTAACAAACAAATCTGTGTGTAACAGACTATCCTTTTTGATAACTACATCCAAAAAATGGATACTGTTATAATCATAACTCAAATCAAATTTAATAGATGGATGGGCCTTGTTAGCCTCACGTGGAACTGCGATAAGGTAGAAAACGTTGCCCCACCAGAGGAAGAACACGTCATCGATATATCTCCACCATGCCACACAGTGGGCATAGAAGAGATCATCCGGAAGACATGCCCATCCTCAAAGCCCACCATAAAGACATTGGCATATGCAGGGGAGATGTTCGAGAGGAAAGGTTGGAGAAAAAAGGTTTTGGTGGGTTAATAAGTTGCGAACACTAGCCCTAGAGGACTTAACAGGACTATGACTTATTTCTTTGATGTGCAGGGTTAATTGTAATGTGAGTTAGATGACAAGAAGTTTAAAATATAGTCCTCTTGCCCTTTGTTCCATTTTAAATAGAATATATATTTATACAGGGGTATGTGGGTTGGCTGATGTGTTGTCACTTCCTGTTTGGAAACTGTATAAAATATGGTGATTTACTGTTTTTTTCACTGCTGCCCATATCTTGAGAAAGAGAGCTGTGTCTCTCAAAACGTCGTATAACATTTTCTAATTATGATAAAGCCTGTGAGGTTCTCATTCATCCAGGTCATGGTATATCTGTTGTATTCAATTAGATCAACTGGACTTAAAGTTTAGTTCTTGAAGACATTTCGCTAGTCATCCGACTGGCTTTCTCAATTCAGAATGACTTGTACAAGAATCTTGGCAATTATGTACCCTGGAAAATCCCATTAGCATGTCACAGCAAAGTGTTAAGGGTGTGATTGGATAGTGGCTAAGAGGTGTTATAGGAATGCCCAGAGTAAGGTGTCAAAACAACATTGTACATGGCAGACAGTTAGTGTCGAACCCCCCCCCTCTATTTAGGCTTGGTTTCTTTATTTTCACATAAATGGCCTCCTTAACACCTCTCTTGAACCAGTCATGTTCCTTTGCCAATATGTTAACATTACAATCTTCAAAGGTATGTCCTTTATCCTTAAGATGCAGGTACACGAGGAATTGGCTCTTCTGTGCTGGGCCATACGTTGATGCAGTGCAGTGAAGAATGCTCTGATTTGTATGTGGGGGAGACCAAACAGCAACTGCATCAACGTTTGGCCCAGCACAGAAGAGCCAATTCCTCGGGTCAGGACTCAAGCCGTGTACCTGCATCTTAAGGATAAAGGACATACCTTTGAAGATTGTAATGTTAACATATTGGCAAAGGAACGTGACTGGTTCAAGAGAGGTGTTAAGGAGGCCATTTATGTGAAAATAAAGAAACCAAGCCTAAATAGAGGTGGGGGGGTTCGACACCAACTGTCTGCCATGTACAATGCTGTTTTGACACCTTACTCTGGGTGTTCCTATAACACCTCTTAGCCACTATACAATCACGCCCTTAACACCTGGCTGTGATATGCTAATTGGGATTTTCCAGGGTACATAATTGCCACAGATTCTTGTACAAGTCATTCTGAATTGAGAAAGCCAGTCGGATGACTAGCAAAAACGTCTTCAAGAACTACATTTCAAGTCCAGTTGATCTAATTGAATACAACAGATATGATAAAGCCCTTTTCTACGCTAATATATTGGTGTGCGACTCCATTTTTATCATTCTTTATATGAATCTGGGGTTAAAAAGGTACATATTCACCCGACCGCTCATTATTGTCCAGTGCTTCTGCTTTTTACATTGTGTTTTATAAACTACTTCATATATAGTCAATACTGTTCAATGGTGGTCCGGGTGCATAACCGAATGCTCCAGAACCCAGCACTTTAAAGGGCAACTCCACCCCCATAAGACATCTTTTAGAAAGAATGCCTCTTTAAAATATGTTGATATATCATACTTTGTCCTATGAATTCATTACTGTTAGTCTGCTATGCTTCTGGAGGCCTCATGGAAACTGAGCCATTTAGAAACCTGTACTGAGCCTTTACTGAGCCAGCATGCTCAGAAGAGGCAGACAGGGGATTAACATTCAGTCATTGGCTGTGATGTCAACTGTCAAATCCATAACTGACAGTTGCTACTGGAAGAACCAGGAAGCAGAAACAGGGGGAACAGGACATTGTGCAGGATTTTCCTTGGGGGGGGACTACAGGAGAACCCTATGGAGCTGGGATGTGAGGTAAGGATTAAACTACACTACATGGTGGGGCCAGTAGTTGGGGGGATTATAGTTTTGGGGGTGGACATGCCCTTTAACAGATTGTATTATGTTGTATGTATGTTTTTTTCACTGGCACTAGGAAGAGTTTACCAAGGGGTCCCAGAGATACTTGCATCTGCTGAACCTATAAAGGAGGGTTTAAAAGGATTAGAATATAATTTTAAGGACCCACTGTTAGGCAACTTCCCCCATGCTTAGGCATACATTTGCATTTTCCAAGTGATTATGGGTAAAAACGCGGCAACATACGCTTGGGAAATGTGTTTGTTTCCACTTGTGTCAACTTTTTATAGAATTGTATTAGAGACGATTAGAAAAGACCCATAAATTGGTGTTTATATGTGTTGGAAAACGCATTGGAATGCACCTAGTACATTACATTATATATATATATTGTATATCATCTAAATGTCAATGCAGATTGTAAAACCCAGCAGTGGGGCCTAGCTCTATATGGAAATAAATAATTACAGCGGCTTTTTTTTTTACTTGTTATTTTTTCTTTAAGTAGAAATTTAGAGAAACGTTAATTGAACAAGTTCCTCGGGTCAGGACTCAAGCCGGTACTGCATCTTAAGGATAAAGGACATACCTTTGAAGATTGTAATGTTAACATATTGGCAAAGGAACGTGACTGGTTCAAGAGAGGTGTTAAGGAGGCCATGTAGTGTAAATAAAGAAACCAAGCCTAAATAGAGGTGGGGGGGTTCGACACCAACTGTCTGCCATGTACAATGCTGTTTTGACACCTTACTTGGTGTTCCTAAACACCTCTTAGCCATATACAATCACGCCCTTAACACCTGGCTGTGATATGCTAATTGGGATTTTCCAGGGTACATAATTGCCACAGATTCTGTACAAGTCATTCTGATTGAGAACCAGTCGGATGACTAGCAAAAACGTCTTCAAGAACATACATTTCAAGTCCAGTTGATCTAATTGAATACAACAGATATGATAAAGCCCTTTTCTACTGCTAATATATTGGTGTGCGACTCCCATTTTTATCATTCTTTATATGAATCTGGGGTTAAAAAGGTACATATTCACCCGACCGCTCATTATTGTCCAGTGCTTCTGCTTTTTACATTGTTGTTTATAAACTACTTCTATATATTCAATACTGTTCAATGGTGGTCCGGGTGCATAACCGAATGCTCCAGAACCAGCACTTTAAAGGGCAACTCCACCCCCATAAGAACATCTTTTAGAAAGAATGGCCTCTTTAAATATGTTGATATACATACTTTGTCCTATGAATTCATTACTGTATGTCTGCTATCTTCTGGAGGCCTCATGGAAAACTGAGCCATTTAGAAACCTGTACTGACCTTTACTGAGCCTGAGCATGCTCAGAAGAGGCAGACAGGGGATTAACATTCAGTCATTGGCTGTGATGTCAACTGTCAAACCCATAACTACAGTTGCTACTGGAAAACCAGGAAGCAGAAACAGGGGGAACAGGACATTGTGCAGGATTTCAGGTTAGACTTATATATTTCAGATTTCAAACAATTACCGTTTAGGGTTTTAGGGGGTGATTTACTGTATGTAAGTTTTCATTTTGGGGCTGGACTTGCCTTAACACTTCCCCACATGTGTTCCAAAATACTTTAGTATATAGGGTATATGCTCACTAGAACGTTCCTCCGGCCGGTGCTGCTTGCCCCAGGCCCGTCGCTTCTGCCAATTCCTTATGGTTTACAGTATACCGCACAAAAAATGGAGGCGTCGCACACACCAGAAATGACCACACACACGTCTAGAGGTCACACTAAACTTATTTAAACATCTAAAACTACAAAGCACTATCCTGACACATTTAGTGCTTACTACACTATTAATCATTGCTTATCCTCCTCCCAGAACCCCAAACCTCTACCCACATTTATCAGCCAGCTCCCTATGTCTTCTCCTCCGAGTTCGGTGCTCCCAATATGAAAAGTCCAGACTGGTTGGAAGGGGACGGGTGGGGGGGGGGTGCACAGGTATGTTCTCCATAATTATATAGTTACTAATTTAAGATATCATGATAGGAAAAGCACACCATAGCAAAAATTTCAATGCATTATTTATTAATTATATTATCATTTATATATATAAAATCAATAATGTGCTCTTCCAAGTTACCATCATAATGATACAGAAATAAAAATATTTAGGGCAAATAAAACCTTATAACAACACTGAATCAGAAGGCATAGCACTTAAAGTGCAACTGTGGTCTCCAAACAAGACGATTTTAAATGAAAGGCCAGGTTCCTGCCTTAAAAATGAGCCATCAACTGCCTTTCTACGAGCTGCACAGCCAAAGGAATAAGGAAACACTGATCAGAAGTTAGGGGGTGGGAGGTTCTGAATCTGCGGTCACAAATACTTGTTACTAATCTGCGTTGGCACATGCTCAGTGCAGGAAAAGCAGAAATAAATAGGAAGAGATCAAATAAAGTGTCTGAAGGAGAACTTAAGAGGAGGGGGGGAGAGAGAACAGCACAGCCCACAGCCGGAAGTGTGTAACGTCTATAAATGTAACTTTAATGTTAAAGGGACTGTCACGTGATCTCACTGACTGCTATGTTTCTAACACATGTCCAGTAATTCTTACTGTAGGAACCTGTTACAGCAGCTCACACCCACTATTAGTCACTATCCAATCATGTTACAATCCAAGGAGGCAAGGGAGCATGTGACTGTGGTCATACAACTCACATACACACAGGTAAACATGACCATTGCATTTTAGGGCACAGATTACATATCCATTTGTCAGAAATATCTAAGGGGTGTGTGAACATTATAATGTTTTTGTGTCCTACTTTATCCTTTCAGTATGCTGATTCCTATGACCTTGGGTACACATTTTGGGCTTGGAAGTGCCTCAGGGGACAAACTGTCTCTCTTTGAAATAGAATTGAGTCAATGTGGCCGAGTTTCTGAATGGAAGAAAATCATCAAAAGTTCCAGAGACCAATTAGCAGGTTAAGGACAGAAAATGCAGCGGTCGGCTTGTAGTTTTATATGAATGATGAGTTAGATTACTATCAGACGTTTTTTATACTTCGATAGGGGTTGGAAATCTTTGATTTTGTTTATTTTTACAGAGACTGCATTTTAATTGCTGTGCAGGAACACAAGGAAGCCTTTCCAACACGACTTATTGTCTATTAGGTATTTCACAGGTAATGATCATAATTGCCCATTCATAATGGTTCCAAAATACTGAATGTGTTTGAAATAAACACAGTTATCACAGCATCACACAGGAATAAAATTAGGAAAAGATTAATTAGAAAGGCAAGTAACAGATAATTTTGACTGAATCACCCCCTCCCACAGTACCGGACTGTTCCCTGACTGGCCATTCGGAAGATGCTGCGCATGAAGAGGGTGTCTCCTCTTGGACAAATCCCCCAGCTATGGCATACCAGCCATACTACTGCCTTGTATGTTACATGTACATCAAATCCAAGAATAAGCATTTTAGGTCCTTACCCTGGTTACACTCAGGGCAGGGGGATAGGGGTTTAGGTTGTAAGTATAGTTCTCCTTTAAGCAATTAGACTCCTCTGCCACTGTGTATAATTGTGATCAAATCATTTTATTACGTTTTAAGTCATCAAATGTCTAGGAAAAGCCAATCATTCATTTAATTGTCAATAGCAAGATAAAGATGATATTCATTGATGTATCCACTCCCACTTTGGTTAAACTTGTGGAATTGAACAGGTTGACCAGTGATTATTTGTACATCATTGACCTTGTCCGAGCTGGTTTGGGCACTTTTAAATACAAGCTAAAAATAGTAATAAAGTAGTTATGTGCCCAGTACATTTTTATAGCAAACGCCACTATATTAGCGAGGCATCACACCAGTATAAGAAGCATTAAAGGGTATGTCCACCCTAAAATTGATTTTTTCATATAAGATCCCCCCTGGGCTCCCAGCCCCAACCGCTATATTTTTTTTTTAGAAAGCCCCCCAAACTCTACTTACCTCCCCTCGATCCTCCGCCGCGCTCCCGGCCCTCTGCTTGCAAGGAAAGCAAGCAGAGGGCGGGACCGGCAGCCCGTCTGTGATTGGCTGAGCGGCAGCCAATCACAGACGCGGCTGCCGGCAGCTCACTTCGCCGGAGGAAAGAGAGAGTAAGTAGATTTTTGGGAGCTTTCTAAAAAAAAAAAAATATGCGGTTGGGGCTGGGGGACAGGGGAGCAGAATATTTAGGGGGTTTTTTCGCTAGGGGAGGGATAGTAGAACGGGAGGGAGAGGGAGGGAGAGGGAGGGAGGGGGGAGAAGGGCTGCAGTACGCATGGCAAAAATCTACCTGAGGCCAGCTAGCAGGCAGTGTCCTATATGGACTCTGCTAGCCTACTGGGTGGCAGTTTTTGGGACTTTGGGGGGGGACTACAGGAGAACCCTATGGAGCTGGGATGTGAGGTAAGGATTAACTACACACTACATGTTGGGGCCAGTAGTTGGGGGGATTATAGTTTGGGGGTGGACATGCCCTTTAACAGATTGTATTAGTTGTATGTATGTTTTTTTCACTGGCACTAGGAAGAGTTTCCAAGGGGTCCCAGAGATACTTGCATCTGCTGAACCTATAAAGGAGGGTTTAAAAGGATTAGAATATAATTTTAAGGACCCACTGTTAGGCAACTCCCCCATGCTTAGGCATACATTTGCATTTTCCAAGTGATTATGGGTAAAAACGCGGCAACATACGCTTGGGAAATGTGTTTTTTCCACTTGTGTCAACTTTTTATAGAATTGTATTAGAGACGATTAGAAAAGACCCATAAATTGGTGTTTATATGTGTTGGAAAAACGCATTGGAATGCACCTAGTACATTACATTATATATAATATATTGTATATCATCTAATGTCAATGCAGATTGTAAAACCAGCAGTGGGGCCTAGCTCTATATGGAAATAAATAATTACAGCGGCTTTTTTTTTTACTTGTTATTTTTTCTTTAAGTAGAAATTTAGAGAAACGTTAATTGAACAAGTTCGCCTTTCATAGAGCTTGTTCGCAGTAGGGGATGTTCCGTTCACACCTGGGAGCTGCAGTGCAGGGCTTTGCTTCCAACACACTGCATGCATCAGTTTGGTGCTGTACAGCATAGCGTAAATGAAACCAGTGGACACCGCTATGTGAAAAAGCAGAGGAACATCACTCAACATCACACCAACATCACTCCCTGCGTTACGCACGGTAGTGTGTGAACGTAGCCTAATAGGAAACAGTAATGCCTTGTAGCACTGAGTCTTTTAGCGCTGGTTTTAAATTACCCTCTATACATGTTCTACCTGAGCTCCAGGTATTTCCCATAGTCACCAGGGTTGCATTTGCCATGAGGCACAATGAGACATATGCCTCAGGCGGCATCCCTGAAACTAAAAACAAAGGCGGCAGATCATCAGCGGTTTCTCTATGCTTAACCGGAGGCCGGCACCTTGTGAATGATACACGTGCAAGAATATAAATGCCTACTGGGTTCGGGTGGTCACTGTACTGTTAGTGGTAGTGCATAGACAAGTAGTGCTGTCAGTGCTGCGCACAATCCCTGGATATAAGCAGCTACAATTGAATTTGATGGTCATTAAAGGGTAAGTTCAGTGCAAAAACATATACTTTAAAGAAGAAAGAGCAGTATTTCTCCATTCTAATGACCTTAACCTGTCCATTCAGCATTGTGTCTGTGTATAAATAAATGCTTCCGAAATTCTGACTTCCTGTTTGCAGGATCCTTATAGAGACTGTTATGGTCTTGCCCTTGACCCAGCACCTGGGTTGATTCAGTTGCTCAGTAGAGATCTGAGCATGTTTGACCCATTCAACAGCCAACAGTAGAAATTACTGTTAGGGACATTCCAAGGTAGTGTGCATTCTGGGAAGAAGAAGGACTGTTAGAACCTGAAACGTCAGTTCACTAATGTCAACAGCAGGGGGTATAAATTCAGCTGATTGGAAGATAATATGTACAATAAGTAGGTATACATAATATAAACAAAGAATTTTAGAAATAATAAATTTTCTATGAACTTTCTCTTAAACAGGAGTTAAGAAGGTTCCATTCTATACTATATAGGACACAAGATGGTTCTTGTCTAATTTCTTACGTGCTGTAAATAGAACACAATGGACCAACCCCACTTGTTTTCTTGTGTTAACGTTTGTACAGCTATAAAAACACATCATGATAAATTTACATCAGTCAATGTTTTCTAGTCTGATCTGGTGGGTAAAGGGGAGTTTTGCTTCATTAACATCAATTTAATTGCACCAAATAGATCAGAAAATTATGCATCACAGTTGTATAAAAAACATGACTAAAAGTCGTGAACTAAAGCGCACCAGCGCCCTCTGCTGTCTGACATTGATCACTTCTCCACAGACTAACATGTATTATATATTTTTTTTTATATAATCTTTACTAGTTTGGAAGAATTCAAGACCACAGTTACCCTTTAAAGGGTATGTCCCACCCATAAACTGATTTTTATATTGCTGCCCCCATGTCCCCCAGCCCCAACCGCATAAATATTTTTTTCAGAAAGCCCCCCAAACTCTTACTTACCTCCCCTCGTTCCTCCGCCGCACTGCCGGCCCTCTGCTTGCGAGAATGCAAGCAGAGGGGCGGGACCGGCAGTCGCGTCTGTGATTGGCTGAGCGGCAGCCAATCACGGACGCGGCTGCCGGTCATTCAGTGCAGCGGAGGAAGCGGAGAGGTAAGTAAGAGTTTGGGAGCTTTTTGAAAAAAAAAATATGCGGTTGGGGCTGGGGGACATGGGGGAGCAGCATATTAAGGGGTTTTGCGCTAGGGGGAGGATAGTAGAACGGGAGGGAGAGGGAGGGAGAGGGAGGGGGAGGGAGGGGGAGAAGGGCTGCAGTGCGCATGGCAAATATCTACCGGAGGCAAGATAGCAGGCAGAGCCCTGCTATCCTCCTGGTGGTTAGTTTTGGGACTTTGGGGGGGGGTTTACAGGAGAACCCTATGGAGCTGGGATGTGAGGTAAGGATTAAACTACACTACATGGTGGGGCCAGTAGTTGGGGGGATTAATGTTTTGGGGGTGGACATGCCCTTTAAGGAGGGATATTGCTAAAGTCCGAAATTGCTCCCTTACACAATAAGAAAACACTTGTATCAGTATTTTTTTGTCCATGACGGTATTTCACAAGCAGCCCTACCGTACATACCGGTCAGAGATCCCACCAGGCCCCAATTACCTAACCAAAATTCCTCTAACAATGATTATACTTTTAATTTTTGAATAACATTAAAACAATAATCTACTGGAAAAAACACACACAGTTTGTAAGTGGCAAAATATGGGAGGTCACATTGTGATAAAAAAAACACAATTACAGACCCCCTTCTAAACTAAATTCCTCCCCCATGGTTGATGGTATTACCTGGCTCGATTAATCCCAATCGTTCACCGCCTTGCCAGCTGAGTCCCCCTGTACATCAGCTGGTGTTTGGAGGTCTAGACAATCGGTTTTTCCTTTGTCCGTACCTACCCCAGGTGCTCCATCTGGTTTGCCCACCTCTTGCAACCTGAATGCATAGCTCAGTGCTGCTGGTAGGGTCCCATACTGCATTTCCATGGCCCCAATAACCGCTGTTTGGGGGCGAGTATATGCTGGAGGCGATTAACCTCTGCATGAGTATTTAACGCCATCCATTTGCTGGTAATAAACACTCACACGTAAAAGCTGCTATTGGATAGCAGGGCCCTTAGGTTCATAGCTATGCTACTGATTCTGCCCTATACAAACGTATGTTTCTCCCTGCACACTGTTAAAGGGCATGTCCACCCCCTTAACTATAATCCCCCCCACTACTGGCCCCATCATGTAGTGTAGTTTAATCCTTACCTCACATCCCAGCTCCATAGGGTTCTCCTGTAGTCCCCCCCAAAGTCCCAAAAACTGCCCACCAGGAGGATAGCAGAGTCCATATAGGACTCTGCCTCCTACCTGGCTCGGAGAAGTTTGGCTGCGTACCACTTCTCCCCCTCCCTCCCCCTCCCTCTCAGGATTCCCTCCCCCTAGCATAAATCCCTTTAGATATAGTATTCCCCCTGTCCCTCCAGCCCCAACCGCTACATTTTTATTTTTAGAAAGTGCCCCGAACATTACTTACCTCCCCTCTTTCCTCCGATGCACTGAATGACGGCAGCCGCGTCCGTGATTGGCTGCCGCTCAGCCAATAACAGACGTGACTCGCGGTCCCGCCCCTCTGCTTGCATTTTCTCGCAACAGAGGGCTGGCAGCGGCGGGGGGAAAGAGGGGAGGTAAGTAGAGTGTAGAGTTTGGGGCACTTTCTAAAAATAAAAACATAGCGGTTGGGGCGGTTGGGGCTAGTATATAAAGTGCCTGGTATGCTCTTGTAAGCCTTGTGGAAATGACAGACAGAATCAGCAAGATAAAGCCCTATATCGCTAATGTGTGTACCCAGCTAAAGAGATGTGTATGTTAACGGCTAGGATTATTCACACACCCTTCAATTTTCATTTGAGGACTGGACTTGCCCTTTAAGTTGAACACTAAATAGTAGCACAAAACATACAATTAATTAGGAAATAGTTCAGGTTTTTGCAATTTCAATAAAGTTCCTTTTCCTGGAAAACCAATCAGCACGGTAGATGAAGAGTAAAGCCCAAAAATACCAATAAAAGAAGAAATGTACGATATTGTTGGATAACCTGTGTTCAGTAGATTTCATACAGACTCCTCAGACCATACTAAACAAACAGAATTAGGACCTTCCTTTTCTCTATCTCCCCATTTATACCCTATAAGCACAACCAAGACAGAAATTCTAATATGATACTAGTGGACTACTTGGGGTGCAGCATACCCTTGACCCTTGAAGGATCAAAGATTCGTCCTCCCTTAAAATTTCCTTAAAGGAGATTTAAACTTCAATTTTTTAAAACCCAATGTGAAAGTTTTTCTCCCCAGAACACCAATACATTGTAAGATTCTTCTCTAGTAAGTTGCATTTGGTACATGTGAGAAATAGATTCTGTAAATAAGGTTTCCATGATGTTGCCAGTACAGCCCACAGCCCATGAAGTCATCAAAGAGCCATGCCCCCTGTGCTTCATCAAGTCAGTGGGCAACCGAGGGTTAAATCCCGTATGTCCGCGCATGCCAGGAGTGAGTAGCTATAAATTTAGGCTCCGCCCCCCCTCCCGGCATCTTTTTTTGTTCCTGTTCCTCCAGCATCCAGGATTAATTCTTACCAATCATTTTTCACATTGAAGAGACTGGCCGCTCTGCTGACCGGCGGTCTGTGGGTTAAGCCTCCCAAAATTTGCGAGGCGTTCTGGCAAACCGCGGCCACCCGCATGGGATCTGCTGGGTGACGCGGATATATGATGTCACGACCTTGAGACTCGAGCAGATCATTTCAGCCAGCGTTCTCCAGCAGCCTGTTCCTTGCCAGCAGCCCAACACCAGTCATATTAACCTGTAGCTGTGAGTATACCTTTGTGTAGCACAGCACCTAGGTTACTACATCAGGTCAGTTTAGTTTATTATTAAATTTATATTTTTTTCAGAGCCTGATGTCCTCTAAAAGAAGATCTAGGTGTCCCTCCAGGGGGCGAGCATGAGAAAGTATCCTCCTTTTTGGTTGGATCATCCTTTTATATATTACATTTTCTTTTTTTTTTGTTGTTGTATATTTGCAGGAGATCCCATGATGCTCCAACCCATAAATCCTCAAGAAAGGAGTGCTCTGTTTGTCACAAACCACCCATGCAAGATAAAAAGTTTTGTGCAGAGATGTTTTTGAAATTTGCTTTCCTTCAAGCAATTTGGAGAAAACGCTCACCGAGAATATTACTAAGTCTGTCTTAGATACCATCAGACCTCTTATCCTAGCCACCTCAGAGGTTCAGCCTATCCTGACTGAGATTCCTGTGCCTTCCAATACTGAAATGTCTGAAGGAGAGATAGAAACGCAAGATGAACACCAAGGGATTATAGGCTATTCCGATGGTACTCTGGATAATATTATTAGTCTCATGAGAGATACTCTCTGTGTAGACACTCAAAAGCAACCTAAAGAACAAGACAGATGGTTCCATGAGAAATCTGATACTAAGAAATATTTTCCGATACATGAGAAAATTACTCAAAATTTCTTAGACGAATGGCGTAATTTGGATAAAAGATTTTCCCCATCTCCATCATTTTTAAACAATTATCCATTTAGTCAGTCAGATACTAAACTATGGGACTCCGTACCCAAGGTCGACGCAGCTATAGCGGGAATTGCAAGAAGATCATCTCTTGCTATGGATGATGGAGTAACTTTGAAAGATCCCATGGAAAGGAGGCAAGACTCCCTCCTCAAAAGGAACTACACTATCCTAAGTGCAATAACTAGACCTGCCATAGCCACCACTGGCATTTCCAGAGCCAATCGATTCTGCATAGGGGATGTGGATCAAGCTATTCTTAATGGAACACCTAGGGAAGAAATTCGTGAAATGCTGCAAAGAGTTACAGTTGCTAATTCATTTATGTGCGACGCATCTATGCATATAATTAAATTGACTGCTAAGGTTATGGGCAGTGCTGTGGCTGCCAGAAGTGCAGTATGGCTTCATCAGTGGAAGGCTGAGGCAAATTCAAAACACAACCTATCTAACTTGCATTTTCAAGGTGAATTCCTCTTCGGTAACAAGCTTAAAGACATAATTGCGGAAAATGCAGACAATAAGAAACTTCTTCTTCCTCAATTCAGACAAAGAAGACCAATACCTTCCCAGACCCAACCAAGAATGTCTTACCAAGAAGCGAAAATCTACAAACCTGGAGGTAATTACATTTCCAAAAACTGAAAGCCAAACTCTTCCTTTCGTCCCAAAGGAACTAATTTCCAAAGAAACAAGCAACAATGAAGGTGTCTTAGCCCACGATCTTCCAGTAGGGGGCAGGTTACATCATTTCAGAGATGTGTGGGCGATGACAACGCACGACCAATGGGTACTGGACACCATTTCCAACGGTTACAAGATACAATTCAGATAGAAACCAAACTTCAATTTTTTCCTAAATTCAAGACAACTCAAGGTAGCTTCAGCCAAACAGGCACTCAAGAAAATACTTTCTACACTCAGATCAAAAAATGTAATAGAACCCGTCCCTATTCCACAACAGAGAAAGGGAATTTATTCACCCCTCTTCCTATTAAGAAAACTAGCGGGAGAATACAGACCAATATTAAACCTTCATCCTCTAAACAAATACATCTATGCGAAGACCTTCAAGATGGAATCTTTAAAAGTGGTACTACAACATCTTCAGCAGAACGATTGGTTAGGGAAAATAGACCTAGAAGACGCTTTTCTCCATATCCCAATATTTCCACCCCATCGAAAGTACCTCAGATTCTGTATCCTCGGCCAACACTACCAATATGCAACATTACCATTCAGAATCTCATCAGCTCCAAGAGTATTTACAAAAGTTCTGACCACAACCCTGGAACCGATGAGGATAGAAGGCATCAAATGTTTCACATACATAGACGATATACTCATAACAGCCAGCTCCAGACATCTACTGACCATTCATATTCAGCAAGTTCTTCAGAACCTCCGGAACCACGGGTGGATGATCAAATGGACAAAATCTCACATCACACCCACTCAGAGGTTAGAATATTTAGGAGTCATAATAGATACAGTAAGATTCGAAGTATCTCTCCCAACAAAGAAGCAAAGAAACATACAAAATTTGATAAAAACACTTGTAAGATTTCCAGCTACGCCAGCCAGTTTGCTCAACAAGTGGTAGGCAAACTTGTGTCCACTCAGGAGGCAGTCCAATGGGTCTTCCTTCATCTTCGCCCCCTTCAGAATGCTCTCCTATCCCAGTGGAAACCGGACCAAGCAGACAAACTAATTCTCCTTTCTCTAGAACTCAGGAACAAAATTAAGTGGTGGCTGAACCCCCACAACTTGAAACCCAGATTGGATATCTATAACCCCAGATGCGAGTTTCAATGGTTGGGGCGCAACGCTATAACATCAGTCTGCACAGGGGAAGTGGGAGAGAGAAACTTCAAGCAAGTCTTCAAACTTACGAGAAATGATGGCGGTGTGGATGGCATTAGAAACATTTCAAGATTTCATCAAGAATCGCCTGATCAAGATTTTGTCACACAATACCACCGTGGTCTCATATATCAACAAAATGGGAGGAACTCGAAACAAAACCTTATGGAACCTCATGGAGAAAATATTAACTTGGGCAGAGTTCAATCTGCAGACAATCACAGCAATCCATCTCCCAGGAATATACAACCTAGAAGCAGATTTTTGGAGCAGATGACAGATCCCACCATGGGAATGGGAACTCAACCCCTCAATATTCCAGCAAGTATGCAGGAAATGGGGGACACCTCAGGTGGACCTTATGGCCACACCACTCAACAAGAAGCTTCCCACTTTTTGCTCACGTTTCCAGGCGCTGGGAGCCATGTCAACAGATGCCCTCAGTATTCCATGGAACTTCCAACTTGTGTATATATTTCCGCCTCTCCCATTGGTTCCCAGGATCCTGCAGAAAATCATCAGAGAATCGGTAATGGCAATCCTGATATTACCTTATTGGCCGAGGAGACCTTGGTTTTCAACATTGATGAATATAACCATAGCGACGCCATTCAAACATCCATTAATCCCAAATCTTCTGACACAAGGACCACTCCTGCATCATTAACTCAGGAAGCTCAAACTATCGGCTTGGCTTGTGAAAGGAGAAAACTCTAGAACCTAGGGCTCTCGGAAGAAGCAACAACTACCCTCCTTGCTGCCAGAAAAAGTTCCACATCAACCAAATATTATCGCATTTGCAACACCTTTCTAAACCGGTGTGTAAAAAATCAAATAGAACCTAACACTTCTACTCCTACCATAATAGTAGAATTTCTTCAAACAGGGTTTCAGAAAGGCCTCAGTATTCATACCCTCAAAGGGCATATTTCAGCCATCTCTGCTATGACAGACTATCAATGGTCATCAGAACCACTTGTTGAAAGGTTCTTTCAAGGAGTAAAACACTTAAGGCCTGCAAGAAGGCAGACCATTTCTCCCTGGGATCTTACCTTGGTACTTGACACTTTAACATCACAACCGTTCGAACCCATTACGGAGATTCCCATTAAGGAACTAACATTCAAAACAGAATTATTGTTCGCCCTAGCCTCAGCTAGAAGAGTTTCTGATATCGGAGCACTTAGAATAACAGAGCCTTACCTCATCCATCATCCCAATAAAATTATCCTCAGATCAGACCTCGTGTATCTACCAAAAGTGGTAATCATATACCACATAAATCAAGATATAATTATACCTGTTCTACCTCCTCCTGAAGAAAATATGGAAGACACTAACACTAAACTGATAGATCCAGTTAGATGCCTCAAAACTTACCTGGATAGGACAAGTGAATTTCAGAAAGAAGATAATTTATTAACCTCATTCTCTGGAACCAATAAAGGGCACAAACTATCAAAGATCACCATTGCTAAATGGATAAAAGAGGGCATTAGCATATGCTACAGGATAAGTAACAAAGATGAACCTAATAAGGTTAGGGCTCGTTCTACCCATTCAATCTCCACTTCCTGGGTGTTTTCTGCTGGTGCAATTCACTAAATACATTTCTAAAGTTTTATAAACTAGATGTATTATCTGATACATTTGCAGTTAAACTGTTACAAGCTGCATCTAATAATAATAATAGCATTCTACAATTGTGTCCTCCCCTCATTACTGCTGTTTTATATCCCTCGGGTGCCCACTGACTTGAGGAAGCACAGGAAACACGAAAATCTTCATCATACTTACCAGTGATTTTCTTTTCCTGCGCTGGAACATGTCAGTGGGCAAGCTCCCACCCCTCCTTCAGGAACAGTCACTCAAAGACGCCGGGAGTGGGCGGAGCCTAAATTTATAGCTACTCACTCCTGGCATGCGCGGACATACGTGATTTAACCCTCGGTTGCCCACTGACTTGTTCCAGCACAGGAAAAGAAAATCACTGGTAAGTATGATGAAGATTTTCGTGTGTCTCTATGCACAGTGTGTTTTCTATACACCAATTTGGAATCCCTGATAAGACTTTGAAAGCTGCTTGTTACCCTGCAGTTTATTTACAGGTCAGTGTGAGTTGGTGGAAATAAACTGCAGGGTAACAAGCAGCTTTCAAAGTCTTATAAGGGACTTTCATATTCCATTTTTATTTATTATTCTTTTCCTAGCAAAAGCTTCCAAATGTACCAGGATTATCTGCTTATTTAGTGTTGATGCACCGGGTAAGGGCCAGGTTTAAAAACAGGCAGTTCAGAAGGTCACAAGTTCAATACCTCAGGCTTACCTTTTTATTGTTCCCTCAGACTTAGGTCCCTGTTCTGTGTAATTGAGAGGGAAGATCTCTGTGCTGTAATGTGATTGGCTGTCAGCTTCTAGGAAGCAAGGCTGCAACTTCCTTATTTTGATCTGTTGAGCACTACAAAGTATGTGCATGTACAGCGATACTTAACTGAGGGTTTACCCAGCTAAGGTGGATTGTGGGGGCTGACCCCTAGTACTCACAGGTTATTTTCATAAATCACCCAATGGCCACAAAGGGAGAGGTGTGACACAGCTTGTTGTATGTTTGTGAAGGTGCTCTGTCTATTGGGACAATGTTATCTGGAGACTTTAGTTCCCCTTTAAATAACTGGAGACTTAAAATGAATTTATTTCCAAAGGATTTTTTTTTTAATAAGGCCTCAGCTTTATTTAGCTGTAATATATATTATCAGGGAGATTCAATAAAAGTTCTTATTATTAAAAATGGTGCTAATTTGCCCCAACCAATCAGATATTATTTAATATTTGAAAGCTAACATCTGATTGGTTGGATCAAAATTAGTATTTTAACGATAAGAAATTTTATTGAATAACCCTGAATGTTCATTATATTTTACACCAATATAAGTTTATTTAATTCCAAAAACTTTAAAAACAACTAGTACACAATTTGTGTAAAGGCTTGCTGGCTTTGTTGTCATATTTAGCCTGCGGCCATACCCCTTCATCTGCCGCTCTTCTCTTATCCTTCCAGGTACGTGGTGCCACAGGCTCCGCCCATTGCCTTCCAGTGGCCCATCCCCTTAGGCAGGATTACCAAATCATTAAAATGTGCACCGCCATCAACCGGTGTGACAAATCGTTCCTTTCTTGGCCACAAAAAGGGATAACTAGCTTCTGTACTAAAGGAAAGATTGTCAGTGAAATAAGGGCAGGGTGAGAGGGACGTTCCCTTTTCATAAAATGGTGCCCCGCCTTTTTATATCTCAGTGCCACGCCCTTTCCTAACTCCTAATCTCCCCTTTCTATTACTCCTTCTCCCTAAGCCTGTCGTCCTTCCCCCTCCCCTCGTTCATGTGCTCCTCTGCCTAGCTACGCTCTGCTCCATCGCTGCCTTTCCCACTGATAACAGGAACTTCAAACTGATTTTGAGGGAATTACAGTGACTGCTCCAGAACAGAACCTTTACCACAGCTCTTATACTTACCTGTGCTCAACTGGACACCAAGTGGGTGTGTTTATTTTATTTTTGTTATTTCATGTTTACCATTAAATGGGAACATTTTAAGCAACACACTTGTGGGCCGATGCAAAAACAAAAAACTTATGACCGCAATCCCTCAATGCTTTAAATCTTCTTCGCAAGACTTACTGCATCACGGGATCCTGGTCAGGAAAGAATTTTTTTTTGTTTCTGCATATTCCCCGTACGTCTTAGTAGTAAAGGCGTTAAGATTTGCGCAAAATTGTTGGCTACGCCGCGCTATTTCCCAAAAAATTTGGGAAGTTAGTGCAAAACTCATATAACCTGATAGTACATCAGGTAGCGTGGGTTTTGCACTAATTTAGCACAAAAATAGTCGCTATAGCATTGCCCCCTTGATGTGTTCAAATTGTAGCACCCATTTTATAAGGAAATATTATAACGTGTGCAGGAATGCTATTATATAATAAAATTCAGTATATACATCATGTGAATTGGGTGCTTATATAAATCCTTAAAAGTATCTTGCTTGCGCTTGGGGGTATGGGTAGGGGAAGGGTTAAAACAAGAAGTAAAAAATAAAAAATAAATAGGTTAAGATCAAGATCTCTGTAAACAAACCAGTTTAAAATGACACTTCCATATATTAAAATTAAACTTCAACCACTCACTTGTGTCTATCCACCACTAGGGGTAATGCAGGCTTCACTCTGTGCTGTTCTGATGCTTGCTTGGTCTGTATAGTTCCCAAAAACCTCTGCACACAGGAATAAGGCCCCAATTCAGTGGACAACTTGCAGTGCAGCCACCCTACTTAAGGAGACATTCCCTACCACACCATAGCGCGGAAGTAACCCAATCTACGCTTATATAAATCACATGTCATCAAACAAATCCTCAGGCCTTACCCTCTCTAAATATATCATAGATCATGGATCCACAAACTATGGCCCTCCACATGTTTAAAAACTACAAGCTACAATTATGATGGTGTGCTCACCGCAGAAATTAATATAGAGGGCAGCTGTCAATCAAAATTTAGATGGTGCTAGGGGGAAAAAACTAAAACAATTTGAAAAATTATGCAGGGGGAGAGACCCCCCACACCAAGTAACCCATACAGCACTCGCAGCAATGCCATAACAAGTATTAAATCTTAATACTTGTGGAGGCATTGCTGCGATGCTGTATGGGGGTTATTTTGTGTGGGGGGTCTCTCCCCCTGCATCATTTTTCAAATTGTTAAAAACTACAAGCCCCTGTATGTATCCACTTCCACTCATCTGACAATGTCAGGATCTCCAAAGCATTTTCTTTTCACACATGGTTATATTTGGGTGAATTATTTCAATAAATTACTGTAAGAGAAGGAAAGATATTTCCCGATACAGAAACAATTTAAAGGGAATGTCAAGACTAAAAATAAGTTTCTTTTAAAATGCTTATAACCCCCCAAAGCCTCACTTTCGCAAGGTTCCTAGAATTCAAAGATCCCCCAGAACTTATTTACCTGACCCAGTCCCTTGCCATAAGTTCTGGGGGATCTTTGAATTCTAGGAACCTTGCGGAAGTGAGGTTTTGGGGGGTAATAAGCATTTTAAAAGAAACTTATTTTTAGTCTGGACTTTCCCTTTAAGAGTTTCAGAAGGGTAGGAAGACTGAGTATTACTGCTCTATTGTTTTAATAGAGAAGATAGCAGTACAAACAGAAAATGCATAAAGCTTGCCTTTGTGTCACCTCCCTGATAATTCATCAACTTTAATTGTTGCAGAAACAGGGAACCAATGATGTCTTCCCAGTGATATCATCAGTCTGACTCATTTCTCACTTATGGGGTTGTTAGGGAGACGTAGATTGCACAGCAGGATTAATGCAAAGGTAAGCATATTCAGTGCTGTACCTTACAAACAAAAAAGCTGATTTTAAACATCAAAGGCTTCAGGGGCAAATTGCACTGCATATTCATATGTGTAGATAATGTGGTATCTCATTCTGAAGGTTTTCGCAAACAAATATTCATGTTATTTATTTGTTTATAAGGCAATTATTTATGTATATAAATATTATTTATCATTTTAAAAGGTATCAAAGCATAACTACTTTGTTTAAAGCAAAACACATTTTATTGTTGCCAAGCTTAAAAAAAAACAAAAAAAAAAAACAATACAAACAAGTTTTATATACAAAGCTGTTTTATATGAATGGTTTCATAACAGTGTATTTATGGACTGGGTTCTTATTCATGTGTGCACATGAACATGTTTAATGGCAGTACTTTTAACATAAATTTATTGAATATACGGTAAGAAAGATTTAACTGTTCAATATTTACTGTAGGCAAACATCAAGGCTGGTATTTATCATTGGGAAACGCTGTAGTCCTTAAGTAATGGCATAAAAGCACCTCACTCTAGAATCCCTATGTTGGAATGTGCGTACACACATATATGTTTAGGATAAACATGCATATAAGTGTCCCACTGGGCACTACCTGTAGGTGGAGGGGGGGGGGTATTATGGAAACTGCACAATCAATATGACATACATTTTTTTATGGAAGTGCAAACGCAAGTGAAAGCGGATACAACGGATGACAAAAGCCAACAGAAACACACAGTGATGTGGCCTCAGCCTAATATACAGTAAAGTTGATAATGGCGTCTCCTAATAGCAGACACACAGACATATTTACATAATTAGCAATTAAGAGAACTTAACATGTTTTAAAAGTCTTCTATCTTGAGATGAATGCAATGTATCTTGGGAAAAAAAAAATCCCCGTCATATAACTTCCTATTCAGCTGAATAAAATATGTATGTGAATTCCAATTACAAGATAACTGTAAAACACAACAGGACCTTATCCATTATACAAGAAACAAAAAACAGACGGTTCCCACTTGGCCTGTAAAAACCAGTAAATATGTTTTCATTTATATTTCATGCCATGAAAAGCTTTAAGAACTATGTCAATTTGTTTATAGAATTCTTTGTTTTATACCCAGTAAATGTATCTCTTGTTTTGAAATGTTTATCAGACTTAAAAGATTATCATGGACCAAAATGCAGCTTTGGTACAAAAATAATAACGAAAATGTTGAATAAAAAAAGAAATAACTTTGAAGCTTTAGAAAGAGATTTCTCGGATTTTTCTCAGATTTTCCACTTGGATAATTGAGATTGAGAAGAGCAGCAAATCAGATTATGGCATATGGATCCTTTGTAGATGGCCAGTTACAAAACCTAAATAAAGAAAAACAATGGTTAAGAAAAGGCAAACATGTTGTGTAGAATATAACGTTATTATTAGAACATTTTATTACACAGAAGAGATAATAAGAAACTAAACAATTATTGATAGAAAGAATTTTTTTTTAATTGTGTATGTATACTCCAGATGCATTATCATGGACTTCTGCCAATGTCCCAGAACACAACGTGTCTGTCCTGTGGGTTGAAGGTGTGGCTGGGCAGTTTGTGGGGGGAGGAAATTACCCTGGAGGTAATCATGCTATTCCTTTGTGTGTGCACCCTTCAAGAAAGATCAGGAAAAGTAAGAAGGCCAATCTCATTGGAATACCTGCTTTTTCAATGGAAAAGTAGTAAAATGCGTATCTAAGCAGAAAGTTCAACATATCAACTAGAAATAACACATCATTTTCATCCCCTGGAAAACAAGGAATCATTTCAGCAGAATCAGTGTCCTGCTAGTAATAAATACCAAACACAATAAGGGGTTAGAATACATCACATTATTCTCACTACATGCATTTATAGCTGGAACATTCCTGCACGGGTAAATTCAGGAAAAAACTGTGGCTTTTTTCCGCAAATTAATTTTCCAGGTGAATATTTTCACACCAGGATCTTGGTTGTTAGAGCTGGTAATACATTAAGGAATCCAATGTATTCAGAACGCACAGATTTCCTTTATTTGGGGAGAAAGGCTACAGCCATTAAATGGGTCAGATCTCAGCCCCGCTTGGTTCCTTACTGGATCAATTCCATAACAGTGAATGGATTTTGGCTTGGAAAGGCCATTTATGTCAGTGTTGCTTACTAAATCTTTAACTTTTAGGGGGGCACTAATAGACTGGTCAGCTTACCTGTCTAAGTTCCTGTGATGTTCCCCCAATGACTGCCTGGATGACTGCAAAATTAATGGTTCAGGTTGCTAAACATCACAGGGAATGTCATCTTGTCAATACAGCCTCATATAAGTTCATTGTGACAACCCATTGTTAAATGGACCTAATATCGGGGCAGTATTTGGCCACCATTTACACAATGAAGCATATGCTTGTGAAGCCCATACTTTACTAATGTCAGTTGATTAGTTAAGCTAGGGAGCTCCATTATCATACCTATATAAACCCCAGGTTTATAATAGAAATAAGCATTAGTTAGGTATACCAAGGCAATACTTTTGTGAAATTGTTATTTATTCAAATAATGCAGGTCAAGTTTCAGACTACAAGGTGAATGAAGTTGTGTATTATTTGAATAAATAGAAATATCACACAAGCTTATTAACTTTATTTAAAAAGAAAAAGCTAAAAATTTGAGCTGAGCTCATTCCCCGTCTCAAAATAATGCCAGTTTTTTTTAGGTTCTTAAGATTTGAAAAGACAAAATGGAATCCTGTCTGTAATTTGAAAAAATAAGTAAGAAAAAACCCTAATCAGGGCCGTGGAGTTTATAGGTAGGTAGCCATTGATTCTGACTCCAATAAACAGTAAATTAGGTATATTTCCAACAAAGTAAAGTCAACTTAATGGGTAACTAAACAGAAATGTTTTAGTTTTTTTCTAATGAGAAGTATAATTAAATGGGGAATAAGATTTATCACAAATATCTCCCAATTTTATTTACATCACCTAGCAACATTACACTCATGCGGTGCTGTCAGCTCCTCCCCTTTGTTACAACCCAATTCAACAACACTTCGGCCTATCTCTAAAAACAGGATACACACAGTACCAATCTTTGATAGATGACCTTTTGGAACTGTGTGCGGTCTCCCTATATAAAGTATATGGAGATTATTTGGTACTGCTACCCTAGCGAGGTTGGTACTGAGGAGTTCCCTAACCATAAAAGAACAAGGCCGCAGGCCGAGTGCCATTATACAGGATAGGGAACTCTGAGTTGACTTTATAAACCTTATATTACAATGTAAGGGGCACATTATTTCTTATAATACATAAGGTTAATAATTTTACTTTAAAAATGGTGATTGGGCTGTGTACAGCTTTAAATAATATACATTTTTTTTAATCAGCTTGTACACAGCCCACACACCATTAATATTAAAAGGTTTCAGTAATTTCTGTGTAAAAGGTAATAGCAGGGCACAGACCTGAACAGAACAAATCCCAGATCATCGTTTCTTCTCCCTCCAGTCAGTGTTAGGGCTAGGTTCCACTATCACGCACAGTGGTGCATGCTAAATTTTTGCAATGCGCTGCTGTACGTGATAATCCATGTACGCTGTATTCTGGGCCATATCATGTTATTGGCACACATGCTATCCACACTAAAAATTGTGCACGCCTGAGTGCCAATAACAGACCAGTCCACCTCGCAAATGGTGGGAACTACCCAGTGGCATTGCATTGGCAATGCAAACCGGAACCATGAACGGAGCTCAAATCACACTCCGACATGCAGTTGTGGGACCTATCCCTAGGTCAGTCTATGTCCGGTGCTCATGATGACTCGGCATTCAGTACAGCTCAGGAGATCCAGATGTCTTTCCTATGAGTCATAGGAAGGGGTTCGGTCTCCCAGGCTGTACTGAACTTAGTCTTTATGGACACCGGAATGACTGGAGGGATAAAAAACGTTGGGCTGTTTGAAGGGATTTTTTCTGTGCTGTGCTATTAGTTTTTACACAGATATTTCTGGAATCTTGTTAAGGTGACAGGCTGTCAATGGGGAGGGTCAGTGGTATATGTTCTTATAAAAACCTCTTAGCTACGTAGCCACTGCACCTCCCCATTGAAAGTCCAGAGCCTTATGTATTAAATCATAATAATCATCTCAGTTAGCCAATACAGATATCACCTTTACATCTGTTATAAAGTATATTCATTTCCTTTCTATTTTACTGAGAGATCCACATTTGCGTTACATTATCATGAGTGTATTTCAAAGTCAGAGCTGTGACACAGAGAATTTACTGAGCATTGTCGCTATCAGGACAAGATCGAAAATTTACTAACATCGGACCATGTTATTGACATATCGATTGATTGTTTTGCATAAAGAATATACAGAACTATTACTCCTGTATAAAAATGGCTGAACTTCATAAAGTTCGGTCCGATTTTGAACTTCCGTAAAAGTTCTAAAGTGTGAATTCTGACCCATTAAAGTCAATGGGGAGTGATAGTTTGAAAAGTCTGGATGATTTACAGCTAAACTAACAATGGTAACTTACTGTTAATGGCTGTGGCACCTGGGAAATGGTCTGGAGAACATGTCACTATCACCAAACACGTGCCGGCAATTGTCGTGTTTTGCTCAAGCTACATTCGAGGGTTAAGGCCAATTCGAGGGTTACCGAATGATACTTTCGAGGGTTAGCGAACGACACATTCTAGGGTTAGTGAAAACTATCCATACATTTGAGGGTTACCAAAAACCAATGATACATTCGAGGATTATTGAAAATCAAAGGCTACATTTGAGGGTTAGCAAACGATACATTCTGGGGTTAGCGACAAATGATCCATACATTTGAGGTTTACCGAAAATGAACGATACATTCGAGGGTTAGCGGATGATACATTCTAGGGTTAGCAAATGGCCCGTATATTCGATAACTATTGCATTTTCGATAATTATCGAAAATACAGCCTCGGGTCCGGAAAGTCCGAGAAATCTGGGTCCGGGAGAGTTCGAGAAGTCCGAGTCCGTTCGGAATTAAGTTCGACTCGAAATCGGGTTCGAGTTAGAGTTCTAGTCCATCTCTACTCCTGTGTATATAAAATAAATATAATATAATGCAAATACTATCATTTATTTTTATGGATTCATATAGCGCCACATTTTCCGTGGCGCTTTAAAATGACAAAGTCACAAGTTACATACAAGGGTATTACATATAATACAAAGCCATACATATTACATACAAGGGTAATACATATGTGCACACAGTGATTTGCTAATTTTTAGAAGTGCCATGATCAGGGGCGTATCTAGGGTCTAAGAAGATCAGGGGCACCCTTGGGCACCCGCGCGCAGCGCGACGCTAAATTTTTAGGCCACGCCCCTTTTCCCGCCCCAATTAGGTCACACCCACTAAGTACTTAATGAGATGGCCAAAAAGACACAGACAGACAGATAGATAACCACAAACATAGACACACAGCCCGATAGTGATAAACAGACAGAAAGACAGTGAAATAGACAGACAGAGATAGAGATTTGGATAGAGAGACACAAATTAATGACACAAAGGCACAGTAAACTGGCAATATCATTATATACTGGTAGCAATCTGGTCATTTTAAACTTACTGCTGTGTTCAGTTGTAGTCAGACGCTTGGCCATACCTTTGGCCAGGGAGACCTTCTTGTACCTTTTACATGGACCTCTGCCCCTATCTATCTGTCCCTCTCTCTCTCTGTATATCTATCTATCTAACTCTGCTATCTATCTATCTAACTCTGCTATCTATCTATCTATCACTGCTATCTATCTATCTAACTCTGCTATCTATCTATCTATCTATCTGTCCCTCTCTCTCTGCTATCTATCTATCTAACTCTGCTATCTCTCTATCTATCTAACTCTGCTATCTATCTATCCAACTCTGCTATCTATCTATCTATCTATCTAACTCTGCTATCTATCTATCTATCTATCTGTCCCTCTCTCTCTCTCTACTATCTATCTATCTATCTATCTATCTAACTCTGCTATCTATTTAACTCTGCTGCTATCTATCTAATCTAATCTATAGAGACAGTGAGACACCAGACAGTCAGAGTAGGCCCGGGGAAGGCCGGGAGCGCAGAGGCCATCTGTAATGTTCTGCGCCGTCGTGCCCGTGACGTCATCGCGCCGGCATGCGCGTGACGTCATCGCGCCGGCGGAGTCCGCCGGGGAGTCCGGAACTAGGGGCACAAGTCAGTAAAACATTCAGGGCACTTTGCAAAACATCCGGGGCACGTGCCCCGAATGTTTTAACGTAGATACGCCATTGGCCATGATACACAAAGAAAAAGGACCCTGCCCAGAGAGCTTACAGTCAGCTAAACATACACCTCCAAGATTTCTCTATGCTGCTGTCAATCACAGGGTAGACTGGATACATTTTGGAAAAAAACACAATGCTGCTTCTCAATCACAGCTCAATTAACAATGTAACAATCTATGAAACAATCTATGTAACAGTCTATATGGGCACCAGGAGAAATGAAAGAGCAACCTGAACTGAGCAAGCAGAAAGGCGGGATTCCAGGCACCAGTAACCCCCCCTCCAAACACGCCCCTGACTACAATACAGCGAGTTGTTTTCCCAGTACACACACTATGGTGTATGTACCAGCTTAATGGGCATGTTCACCCCTTTTTAACATTTTTTCTGTAGTGTAGGGCTCCCTCCTCCAATCCCAACCACTATATTTATTTGTCTAAAAACTCCCACGTTCATTACTTACTTTGCCTCTCTCCTCCGAAGTTCAGTCCCAGGCCTCTGCTTGCATGAAACTGCAAGCAGGGGGCCGGACGGCTTCTGGCTGCACAGAAAGTCAGAGGAGAGAGGCAATGTAAGTATAGATCACAGGAGTTTTTAGGCAAGTAAATATGGCGGTTGGGGTTGGGACTCTACACAACAGAAAAGGGGTTTTACACTAGGGGGATGGAGAGCAAAACGAGAGGAAGAGGGAGGGGGGGAGGGCTGCAAACTATCCCGGAGGCTCCTGGTGGTCAGTTTTTGGGACTTTGCAGGGACATTATAGGAGAACCATTTGGAGCAGGGATGTAAGGTAAGGATTTTACTACACTACACAGTGGGGCCAGTAGTGGGTTAAATTATAGTTTTGGGGGTGGACATGTCCTTTAAAGGGCATGTCCACTCCCCCCAACTAAACTTACTGTGTAGTATTCAAAAATCCTTACCTTTCTCCTCTGCTCCTCTTTCTATGTGTAATCCATACCTGCTACTTCCTGCTCCTCTATGTGTAATCTGCTACACCTGCTACTTCCTGCTCCTCTGTCTATGTGTAATCTGCTACACCTGCTCCTGTCTATACGTAATCTGCTACACCTGCTACTTCCTGCTCCTCTGTCTATGTGTAATCTGCTACACCTGCTCCTCTGTCTATACGTAATCTGCTACACCTGCTACTTCCTGCTCCTCTTAAGACGACTCTGGCAGGCACAGTGCAGGGGAGACTTGAAAGCACAGTGTGAGTGTGATCTTAAAGGGTATGTCTAGCCTCCTCCTACCATGCAGTCAATCAAGGCTGTGACTGCTGACATCACAACCAATAATCGATTGCTTATGAAGGTTCTCATTCATCCAGGTCATGGTATATCTGTTGTATTCAATTAGATCAACGGGACTTGAAGTTTAGTTCTTGAAGACGTTTCGCTAGTCATCCGACTGGCTTTCTCAATTCAGAATGACTTGTACAAGAATCTTTGGCAATTATGTACCCTGGAAAATCCCAATTAGCCTATCACAGCGAGGTGTTAAGGGCGTGATTAGATAGTGGCTAACAGGTGTTATAGGAACGCCCAGAGTAAGGTGTCAAAACAGCATTGTACATGGCAGACAGATGGTGTCGAACCCCCCCCCACCTCTATTTAGGCTTGGTTTCTTTATTTTCACATAAATGGCCTCCTTAACACCTCTCTTGAACCAGTCCCGTTCCTTTGCCAATATGTTAACATTACAATCTTCAAAGGTATGTCCTTTATCCTTAAGATGCAGGTACACGGCTGAGTCCTGACCCGAGGAATTGGCTCTTCTGTGCTGGGCCATACGTTGATGCAGTTGTTGTTTGGTCTCCCCCACATACAAACCAGAGCATTCTTCACTGCACTGCACTGCGTATATGATGTCGCTTTTCTTGTGTTTCGGTATTGGGTCTTTCGGATGTACCAATTGCTGCCTCAGCGTGTTGCTCGGTTTAAAGCAGACAGGGATAAGGTGTTTTTTGAAAACTCTTCTTAATTTCTCGGAGACCCCTGCTACATATGGGATGACCATGTTCTTTCTCCTGTCTTGCTTTTCCCCTTCACTGTTGGTATTCGTGTTCTTTTCTTTCCTTCTGCTTCTTTTGACAAAGGCCCAGTCTGGATATCCACAAGTTTTAAGGGCTCCTCTGAGATGTTTCATTTCTTTAGCCTTCGTCTCTGTGCTAGTGGGGATGTTCTCAGCTCTGTGTTGCAGGGTTCTGCAACACAGGTACAAAACAACAGACTGGCTTTCTTGGACTGCTTGGTAGAAGTCAAGGAGAATGGTAAACTGGAAGTAGAGGTTTACAGAAAACCAACACACACAGATCAGTATTTGATGTTTGACTCCCACCACCCTTTAGATCACAAGCTGGGTGTCATCAGAACCCTGCAACACAGAGCTGAGAACATCCCCACTAGCACAGAGGCGAAGGCTAAAGAAATGAAACATCTCAGAGGAGCCCTTAAAACTTGTGGATATCCAGACTGTGCCTTTGTCAAAAGAAGCAGAAGGAAAGAAAAGAACACGAATACCAACAGTGAAGGGGAAAAGCAAGACAGGAGAAAGAACATGGTCATCCCATATGTAGCAGGGGTCTCCGAGAAATTAAGAAGAGTTTTCAAAAAACACCGTATCCCTGTCTGCTTTAAACCGAGCAACACGCTGAGGCAGCAATTGGTACATGCGAAAGACCCAATACCGAAACACAAGAAAAGCGACATCATATACGCAGTGCAGTGAAGAATGCTCTGATTTGTATGTGGGGGAGACCAAACAACAACTGCATCAACGTATGGCCCAGCACAGAAGAGCCAATTCCTCGGGTCAGGACTCAGCCGTGTACCTGCATCTTAAGGATAAAGGACATACCTTTGAAGATTGTAATGTTAACATATTGGCAAAGGAACGGGACTGGTTCAAGAGAGGTGTTAAGGAGGCCATTTATGTGAAAATAAAGAAACCAAGCCTAAATAGAGGTGGGGGGGGGGGGTTTCGACACCATCTGTTTGCCATGTACAATGCTGTTTTGACACCTTACTCTGGGCGTTCCTATAACACCTGTTAGCCACTATCTAATCACGCCCTTAACACCTGGCTGTGATATCCTAATTGGGATTTTCCAGGGTACATAATTGCCACAGATTATTGTACAAGTCATTCTGAATTGAGAAAGCCAGTCGGATGACTAGCGAAACGTCTTCAAGAACTAAACTTCAAGTCCAGTTGATCTAATTGAATACAACATATACAATAATCGATTGCTAATTCCCCTGCTGCCTCCTCTGCACATGTTCAAGCTTACAAAAAGCTCATTGATAAGAAAGAGGAAGCAGATACCTTTTCCATAACGAAAAAGAAATTATGATTAAATATCTGGTTAGAAATTCACGCAATAAACAAGTGCTGATTTTGAAACATGTAAGTACAAGTGGGAAATAAGAGTGAAACCCATTTTATTATAATAAATTAATAAAAAGACCGCCAAACTCCCTTTCTTTCCCCTAAAAAAAATTCCACCCATCATTTTTTCCCTCTCTGTTTACACTTCCTATAGTTTCCTATAGCTTTGCATTTCTTCAAGGCTTTCAATTTGCTATTGTATAAGGCAAATGACAGGTGGCCTCTGGCAAGAAACCAAGGGAACAATAATAAGCTTAGGTTACAAAGAACATGGACAATAAAGGAATCCTGCAAATTTTATGAGACATAAATAGTCTGAGAAGGTCTACGGCATGAGAAGAAATTCATAATAACAAAAAGGAAAAGGTAAGGTCAGCATTTTCTTGACCCTACTTAATACTTTTATTTCATTTTTTCCCTCTAAAAATGTTATGATGTATTCATTATTATTATAAATTGTCTAGAACTTTTAGGTCTGCAGTTAACTTATTAACTACCACAGACCATTACAAGCAATACATATGCATACACATGCATGGGTACATACCAAACCTAAGGAATGTAAGGATTGCAAATCATGGTAAAACTAAGGCATGTCCATAAATGTCCTACTTTTTCAAGAGAGGAACGCAGGGAGAAATGATTAAGCATATTCTCTTAAAAAAAACAATTAAACGCCTTGGGGCTGATGCAATAAAGGTACAAATGTTTGCACATGCTATTTATCTGCAGCAACCAATCAGATCGGGTTGGGTACCCACGAGTTTTAATAGGTTGTGGGTGGGGTCGGGTAGACGAATATATTGTTATCAATCGGAAACAATGTGCATTGTGTTTAGCACCTTACCCTAAAGGTTAGTACACACGTACGATCGCGGGTCCCGACCCGTGACGCATGATGTGTACAAACGTTCGTTTCGGGCGATAATCAGCCTGTGTATGGGCACGTCTGAACGTCCGTTTCGAGACCAGCGACGCACGATGTGTACGAACGTTTGTTTCGGCCAATAATCGGCCCGTGTGTAGGCCCTTTATCGTCTCGAATGGGACGTTCAGACGTGCCCATACACGGGCTGATTATCGCCCAAAACGAACGTTTGTACACATCATGCGTCGCGGGTCGGGACCCGCAATCGCACATGTGTGTACGAACCTTAAATCACACTATGGCAGATAAAGGGTTATTTGCCAGCATGGAAACAGATGGCATGTGATTTCATTGTCTTTGTAAATCCTTCTGGCCCTAATGATCTATGGGACGTGGATGATTCTAGTGAGGATAAGAAGAATCTACCACTTGATGAGGTTCAGCTATAAATACAGCAGGTATGTGGACCTCCAGGTGATTGACATTTAAAGCTACGTACACACGTTGGATAATTGTCGTACGCATTTGCTGCGACCAGAGGACATTTGTCCCGGCCGACAAATAGTCCTTACATGTGTACCCAGCCTTTAAATTCCAAGCATTGTACAACAGCAGGCAAGGGGACAGGGAATGCTGGGAGTTGTAGTTTTCAAAATAGCATAAATATCTACACACACATATAAAGGTGTAGATATTTCACTGCAGCTCCACCTGCTCCCTACCCATAATCCTCTGTTATGGTACCTGCTCATTGTAACTTTTATTGTCTCTCATAACGCAAGTTTAGACAGTGTGTGGTACTGTATACCAGGGATCTCCTGCCTGTGGGCCTATATTTGCAGACATCCCACCCTGCCCCTTCAGGCTTGTGCGGGGGTGGGGTGTGATGTCACAAGGGGCATGGCCTGTGTTCTGGGGGTGGTGGGAGGAGGGGTTAGAGGCATTCCCAGGGCATGGCCTTGGAAAGTAGGAGTGACTTGGGAGGAGACTCAAGTCTTCTCTCAAGTACGAGACTCTGGTCTCGCGGGAGACCACCCCAGAATGAGGGAGACTCCCAGGCGATCCTGGAAGTGTGGGACACCTGCATTTGTTTGTAAAATAAAACTCCCAGCATTCCACTACAGTACTCACAATATCAGAAGGTATCCAGGGAATGCTGGAAGTTGTATTTTTCAAACATTTGGATACCTGAAGACCCCTGCTATATATTTTATTGGTATGGTAGGTTTGATTCTATGAACATTTTAGACTTTTTTTTTAAACTTCTATGTACAAAATTTAGGAATAAAGAGGGGAGGGTTGAGATTTGGGTCCGAAACTTGCAGGTCGGGTCGTGGGTATGAAGCGGGTAGAAAAGTGTGTTGCGGATCAGGTGTGGATATGGATTTTTCGGGTAGGGGGCTGGAAAATTAGCCTCACCCAGCACTCTACACCCTATTTCTCATTCTATTGCAGGATTATCCCTTCTTATGAGTAACAGCTTCTTTTCTGTCACCCATTTGCAACCAATTCAGTCTGAAAATATACTTCTCTTTGTAGCACATCAAACATTAAAGGCAAGGGACTGGATGACTAATAGAAACAAACATTTTTGAATTTTCCACCACTCTCTCTTTTTCTCGTCTTTTGACCGTGGTTTTTGAATTTTCTACAGCATTTATGAGCGCAATTTTCATTACAATTTACTATAAGCGACTTTCTAAAAATCGTCCAGATGCATCCAAAACGGGTTCATTTAAAAACTGGGACTAGCTTCTACTCAGGATATCAGGATAACCAATTTTGCCTATAAATGGTCATGAGCATTCAATTGCATTGGAAATGATGGTCTATATGTCAACCTGACCAACCTCATTCACCCCTGTATTCGGTGTCACAGTCCCAGATAGTATCTGCACATGCTCAATGACTTCTCTGCCATGTTTACCTTTCCCTACTTGTGTGACCTGCCCATTTTAGGTGAGCTGATTGTTTATAGTTAAGCCTAATGCTTGAATCGGTAACCCTTGAATGTAGCGTTCCATTTGGTAACACTCAAATATATCCTTCAATTTCGGTAACCCTTGAATGTGGCCTTCGATATCGGCAACCCTCAATTGTATCGTTCAGTAACCTTGAATGTAGCGTTAGATTTTGGTAACCCTTAAATGTAGCAAAAACTCGATGTGAAACCCAACAATTGCCTGATCATGGGGGGAAGTTTGGTGATATGTACATGTTCCCCAGACCATTTTCCAGGTACCAGAGCCATTTACAGTAAGTTACCATTGTTATTTTATCTGTATTTAAAGTGAACCTTTGGAACTATTTCTCCCCATTGAGGGGTGGACAGTCCCTTTAACAACCACAAATCAGTTTTTTTTCCAAATAATGGCTTTTAGGGAACCATTGATATGCCACAAATATATTTTTATCTGCCTACTTAAGCCTTGTACATATGTGTGATAGTGTGTACAAGGACCAGCAAATGGTTGTTTCAGCTGATAATCACGGGTCACCGTTTGTTTGTGCATCGTTCAGGCTGATTGATGAACAACGCCAAACCGAATGGCCACACGTGCAATTATCTGCCAGTTATTATACCAGGATATACTAATGCTTTTGCTTAGCAAGATTAAAACTGGCCATTCATCAGTTACTTGACAGCTATGGCAAAAGAGGGGGAAGAATTAGTTAAAAATTCTGCAAGATTAAGATGAGGAAAAGTAACTTTTTCGGTATAGTGTCCCTTTAATTTATATACCCAGGCCTGTATTTTTTGCCCATTGCAACTCAATTTAAGAATGACCAAAAAAAATAACCACTTGTGTTTAGTCATTTTCAAACATTAATCGTAGTTGAAGATATGCCAAATGCTTTCCCTGAAATGAGCTTGATACAGTACCTGGGAAGACCTAGGGAAGGAATCATTTGATATGTTACTTTCCTGTTTTACTTGTTATTTCAATGAAAGCATTGCCCTGAATACCACCAGTCCACACCCACACATATCATCCTAGGCCACATCCCCTGTTCAGGTCATGTTATGAAAGCATCATCACACCAGAAGGAAACAGGAAATAATGGAAAAAGGAATTAAAGGGATCAGGGATCTGATGCAAGTCAGACCATCTGAGTCAGTAATCCTAAAGAGGACTTATTGTCCCTTTACAAACTTTGCTACATAGAGGCTGTCTACATAGAGGGGCATCGGTCTACAGTAGTTTTTTAGATTATTCAAGAAGGGGAATTCAATAGGTAGAACAGATATGGTGACTTCATAACAGAACTATGGAAATAAAAAAGGAAATGGCAGAACCACAAGTAATTCTGGTGAAAACAAAATGGCAAAAGTGACAGTAAATTCTCAATTCCAAACAGCAGTCCATCTACCCTGTGTATATTTTAGTACCTGGATTTATTTTCATTCTAAGATTCCATGTAAATGTGTAAAACTTACCTTATACATTAGGAGCTCCAGCCAGCAGCTCTGACTTTGGAGCCCTGGGTCTGGATAGCTGTAGATTGTCTGCTGTTTTAGATCTTACTTGGCTTTCATTTCTCCACCTGCCGTTTCCGTGATTTGTCCCCCTTCTAGAAATGTGACGCGAGATCTTCCGAACAATATTGGCAATGCTGCTGTCCTTAACAGCGTAGTCCTGTTGCAGTTCTTCCAGAGATATTTCAATGTTGCCCGTGTACCAAAAGATCCAGCCAATCAGACTTAAAAAAACGAGGATCGCCCCGGTGTAAATTAGCAAGTCACCGAAATCCTGACCGTTTAGTTGGAGTTCTGCAAAGATCCCGACCAACAATGAGATAACCCCGGCTAAATCCATCAAAACAGCGAAGAGGAGGGCTAGCCGACATCGGTCTAAAGGATTCGGAGCCATTTCTCTTACATATTCAAATGACTGACTTTGTAGGATGTGTACTGAAAGAAAATGTGGAACTCAAAGAAAAAAGGATGAAACTGGTCTGACAGGTTTAAGACTATAAAGGGGAGGTGGAAAGGATCAGTTTTCATTGTGTAATTAACTGTTTCAGAGTTGTACTATAATGCTCAGGAGTGTAGAAAGAACAGAAAGGTGAGGTGTGTTGTAAAGGACTCAACACTATTAAAACAAAACCGTAATGCTTCCTGCAATAAGAGGTATCCACATAGCAACGAGACACAACAGACCCAGATAGGACGGTAATTAACCATCATTCACTACTCTATCCCAGTGATGTAGACTTTAGTTATCCTGAACTACAACTCCTAGCATACGCGCTCTGCAATTAAAAAGAGACATTGCATATCAGCCACAACAAAGCAAAAAACAAAGCAGAACAGCATTTACAGGAAAATAATAGTTTTTTTTATTAGTTTAACTATAGCCCTATAGCCGTACATAGTGTTGTAATGATGTGATCTCCAGACATTCTACTAAGCGAGAGTTCAAAAAAGGAAATAAATAAGTAAAGCTGTTCTGCAAGGGAAGGAACGATGTACAAAAGTTATTGCTGAACAAAGCATTCTTGTATTTTTCTTGACTGGGTGTTCTAGGAACAACATCCTCTATAAGGGTTAAGCTTGGGTATATACATGCGATAGCGTATGCAACATCCAAACCTCAATGAACAGCCGTTTCGCCTGACAATTCGTTCGTGTATTGGCATTTGGTTGTGCATTGTTGAACTGACCCCTGACCGATAGGAACGAGGACTATAATTGTCACTATTATATAATCTGCATCACAGATAAAAATAAATGTGTCTGCTTAGTAAGGAAAACTCTAGTAGGATGGCAAACTTGTGGCTTTCTCGTTGATCGAAAACTACAACTCCCCACATACACTGGCTGCAATCGCTGTGAGTTGCATTTTTCAAATATCTGGGGGGCTGCAAATTCGACTTCCCTGATCTAGATTGTAAACCATGGAAGGTAGGCGTGGCCTTTAAATGTGGGAGTGATGTTTTGAAAGAAGGCGTTGTCAAATTAGGTACATGTAAAGCACACATAGTTGGCAAATTATTACCACTGGCACCATTCTAATTAATGTAAAATAGGTCAGTGAAATAATGTAGTACTGAACATATAGGGCAATGCAAGGGTACCAATGCAAAAAATGTACAAATATTTATCTAAGGGCTAGTCTCCACTAGGGTATTTTCTGCGCGTTTCTGTGCATTGCACCTGCATGTGCACCAGAGCATGCCAATGTAAGACTATGTAAGAGGCCCCACTATGTTCACTGCCTTGCACTGTGCTTTTGCCCGTTTTTGCAGCACATGCGATCACCTTTTTTTGTGCGCATCGCATGCGCTGCCATAGGGCAACATCAAAAGAAGCGCATCGCAAGCAGGCGGTAACGAGCAAGAATCGTGCAACATTGCAATTGCGCTGCGCGATTTGTGCACTAAATGTACAAAGTTATACTTTATATATAAGATTTTGATTCCATTTACTTTGGATTGGGTATCAAGTCAAAAGTCTTGGAGATAAAAACACACAAAAGTCTTGGGATTACCGTCTAAAATTTTATTACAAGGTTTCCACATTCAAATTCCTGATACTAGCACACGCACTGCAAAAACATGCTAACACAATATACATCTCTGCAAATAGATTTTATTAAAGCAGCTCATGGTGTATCACCCTCAGAGTAACCAAAGGGAAATCACAATAGATATAAAATAAATATACAATAAATATAAAAAGGCAGGCATTATGGATCTATCAAATCTTATTTGTATGTATAATTTTATTTTATAGGGCATGTTCCTCTGAAAGGAAATTTAGACTTATAAAGAAAGTCCCAAACCTACTTATTGCTATATATAAATTAACCAAAAACACTTCTAATCTTACTTAAATTAGGTACACACATTAACGATAAAGGGACAATCCCATAGTTTCCGATGCCAACAAAACCATTTTAATGGACCTAAAATTTCCCTTGGTTGCGGTCTGCTCCCTGTAATGTTGTATAGGGAGTTGACCACAATCGTTAAAGTGTGTGGCAGTCCCGAATGATCTCCCTATACTGTGTGTAGCCACATCTTTGAAATATGAAGGACAGAATCTTTTGTTTTGTTACAGTGTGTACCCAAGCTTTACACAAGATGATCCTTTGCTGGTGCTCTCTTCTCCTCTGCAGCTTCTGTGTATTGGCCCTCAAAGCCGTGATGCTGGCTCATGACCATACCCGAAGCTGTCTCCTCTGCTGCTTGTGTGGCATGTAAATTCTATGTTCTGAAGCAGAGGAAGTGCCTTACAAATGGCAAAGGATTGGATTATGTAAAGTACAACAAACTGTACTTTTGATCTCTGAACATTGGCAAGAATGGTTCCAGATTAATTTTTTTGTATATGACCCTCTAAAGATGATCACAATGCCCATCATTTGCTATCGAGGAACTGCTCAAAGGTTGACTAAGCCAACTTTGAGTCCCTGGCTGTATAAGCAGTAACTTTGGTTCCCACGCTGCACATTTTAAGCCACACTCCTTTTACCCACCCCATCTTAGCTACACACATTGAATACTTGGGAGAGTTACAGACAGACAGAAGTAGACAGAATGGATAGACACAAAGGGGCATTTTTATAAAGATCCGTTAACATCCCCATTTCTATATCACCACACGATCATCATTACCAACTTATTTATAAAGCCAATCGTTTACACTGCAATGTGTGGGGATGTTTTTCTCTGCATTAGCGCACTTAATGTAGTGTGCGCGCACTGCCGCCAAGTGGGGGGCTGCTGGGAAGTGGGGGGGGCATGTCACACTAGTGGCATGCTTCATAGGGTGGTGCACAACAGCAGGGGATCCCCTTCTTATTGCCCTGGTGGCACTGACAAGTGACTTTTGGGGCTTAAGGTGTCCCACAGCTCGAAACTGGGACCCCCTCGCCTTTGTTGGGCCCTGAAGCTCAAAACCAGGACCCTCCATTGGCTCTTAGAAGAGCCCTTGTGGGAGGTGCGCATTACCTCAAGATGTAGAACCATGATGTCAACCTCTATATGGGGTGGTGGGAGCTGATCAACTTTTTTTTACGCTTTATTGATGATTTAATCATCATATGGCAAGGCACTGAAACTGAAGCTATAGTTGTCTTCTATTGAAATAATACATTTTTATACATGATAAACATCAAATACTATTTTTGGATGTTTTATTTTAGAACCACGGGGTGAATATCGAAACTGAACAGAAAACCTTTTAGGAGAAACATTCTGCTTCACTATCAAACGCGGTTCGGACAAGATCGGTCTAATGTTGCGGAAGCGCTCGGTCGAGTAAGTAAAATCGTATATTTGTTTGGCCACCTTAAGTCTAATTACTCAATGAATAGACTGTCTAGAGTTCCAGAAGATGGGCATCTAGCTGTATAATTGTAGGCCAAGAAAACAGCTAGCCATACATGACCCAAAGGTTTTCTGATCGGAATAATGATTAGCGGAGACATCATAAATTTGATCAGAAGAATATCGTACTTCCCTACCTTGTGATGAAGATCTTCCGTAGATTTCAGTTTAAAAACTACGGAAGAAAGTTTGAGTTTGGGGAGCTTTCTAAAAATAAAAATTATGCGGTTGGGGCTGGAGGACCAGGGGGAAGGCTATATTAAAGGGGATAAATGCTAGGGGGAGGGAATCCGGAGAGGGAGGGGGAGAAGGGCTGCAGTACGCATGCCAAACTTCTCCCAGAGGCCAGGTAGGAGGCAGAGTCCTATATGGACTCTGCTATCCTCCTGGTGGGCAGTTTTTGGGACTTTGGGGTGGGGACTACAGGAGAACCCTATGGAGCTGGGATGTTAGGTAAGGATTAAACTACACTACATGATGGGGCCAAAAACTGCCCACCAGGAGGCTAGCAGGTCCATATAGTGATGGGGCCAAAAACTGCCCACCAGGAGGCTAGCAGGTCCATATAGAACACTGCCTGCTAGCTGGCCTCAGGTAGATTTTTGCCATGCGTACTGCAGCCCTTCTCCCCCCTCCCTCTCCCTCCCGTTCTGCTATCCCTCCCCCTAGCATAAAACCCCTTTTATACACTATTCCCCCATGTCTCCCAGCCCCAACCGCATATTTTTTATTTTTAGGAAAGCTCCCCAAACTCTACTTTACCTCTCCTCTTTCTCGGCGAAGTGAGCTGCCGGCAGCCGCGTCTGTGATGGCTGCCGCTCAGCCAATCACAGACGCGGCTGCCGTCCCGCCCCTCTGCTTGCATTTCCTTGCAAGCAGAGGGCCGGGAGCGCGGCGGAGGAAAGAGGGAGGGTAAGTAGAGTTTGGGGGGCTTTCTAAAAAAAAAAAAATATAGCGGTTGGGGCTGGGAGCCCAGGGGGGACCTTATATAAAAAGTTCAATTTTAGGGTGGACATACCCTTTAACATTATTAAGAAACATTGGTGATTTTTATCCATGAACCCTGATCTTAATTTGGTTCTTTCTAAAGGTTCCCAATGTTGCTTACAGTAAGGATGATTCTATTGCTTACTTGTATTTTTTCTTTAAGTAGAAATTTAGAGAAACGTTATGAACAAGTTCTCCTTTCATAGAGCTTGTTCGCAGTAGGGGATGTTCCGTTCACACCTGGGAGCTGCGTGCAGGGCTTTGCTTCCAACACACTGCATGCATCAGTTTGGTGCTGTACGCATAGCGTAAATGAAACCAGTGGACACCGCTATGTGAAAAAAGCAGAGGAACATCACTCAACATCACACCAACATCACTCCCCTGCGTTACGCACGGTAGTGTGTGAACGTAGCCTAATAGGAAACAGTAATGCCTTGTACACTGAGTCTTTTAGCGCTGGTTTTAAATTTACCCTCTATACATGTTCTACCTGAGCTCCAGGTATTTTCCATAGTCACCAGGGTTGCATTTGCCATGAGGCACAATGAGACATATGCCTCAGGCGGGATCCCTGAAACTAAAAACAAAGGCGGCAGATCATCAGCGGTTTCTTATGCTTAACCGGAGGCCGGCACCTTGTGAATGATGCACGTGCAAGAATATAAATGCCTACTGGGTTCGGGCGGTCACTGTACTGTTAGTGGTAGTGCCTAGACAAGTAGTGCGTGCAGTGCTGCGCACAATCCCTGGATATAAGCAGCTACAATTGAATTTGATGGTCATTAAAGGGTAAGTTCAGTGCAAAATACATATACTTTAAAGAAGAAAGAGCAGTATTTCTCCATTCTAATGACCTTAACCTGTCCATTCAGCATGTGTCTGTGTATAAATAAATGCTTCCGAAATTCTGACTTCCTGTTTGCAGGACCCCTAATAGAGAGTGTTATGGTCTTGCCCTGACCCAGCACCTGGGTTGATTCAGTTGCTCAGTAGAGATCTGAGCATGTTTGACCCATTCAACAGCCAATCAGTAGAAATTACTGTTAGGGACATTCCAAGGTAGTGTGCATTTGGGAAGAAGAAGGACTGTTAGAACTGAAACGTCAGTTCACTAATGTCAACAGCGGGGTATAAATTCAGCTGATTGGAAGATAATATGTACAATAAGTAGGTATACATAATATAAACAAAGAATTTTAGAAATAATTAAATTTTCTAATGAACTTTTCTTAAACAGGGAGTTAAGAAGGTTCCATTCTATACTATATAGGACACAAGATGGTTCTTGTCTAATTTCTTACGTGCGTAAATAGAACACAATGGACCAACCTCACTTGGTTTCTTGTGTTAAGTTTGTACAGTATAAAAACACATCATGATAAATTTACATCAGTCAATGTTTCTTCTAGTCCATCTGGTGGGTAAAGGGGAGTTTTGCTTCATTAACATCAATTTAATTGCACCAAATAGATCAGAAAATTATGCATCACAGTGGTATAAAAAAACATGACTAAAAGTCGTGAACTAAAGCGCACCAGCGCCCTCTGCTGTCTGACATTGATCACTTCTCCACAGACTAACATGTATTATTATTTTTTTTATATAATCTTTACTAGTTTGGAAGAATTCAAGACCACAGTTACCCTTTAAAGGGTATGTCCACCCATAACTGATTTTTAATATGCTGCTCCCCCATGTCCCCCAGCCCCAACGCATAAATATTTTTTTCAGAAAGCCCCCCAAACTCTTACTTACCTCCCCTGTTCCTCCGCCGCACTGCCGGCCCTCTGTTGCGAGAATGCAAGCAGAGGGGCGGGACGGCAGTCGCGTCTGTGATTGGCTGAGCGGCAGCCAATCACGGACGCGGTGCCGGTCATTCAGTGCAGCGGAGGAAAGCGGAGAGGTAAGTAAGAGTTTGGGGAGCTTTTTGAAAAAAAAAATATGCGGTTGGGGCTGGGGGACATGGGGAGCAGCATATTAAGGGGGTTTTGCGCTAGGGGGAGGGATAGTAGAACGGGAGGGAGAGGGGGGAGAGGGAGGGGGAGGGAGGGGGAGAAGGGCTGCAGTGCGCATGGCAAATATCTACCGGAGGCAAGATAGCAGGCAGAGCCCTGCTATCCTCCTGGTGGTTAGTTTTGGGACTTTGGGGGGGGGGTTTACAGGAGACCCTATGGAGCTGGGATGTGAGGTAAGGATTAAACTACACTACATGGTGGGGCCAGTAGTTGGGGGGATTATAGTTTTGGGGGTGGACATGCCCTTTAAGGAGGGATATTGCTAAAGTCCGAAATTGCTCCCTTATCACAATAAGAAATACAGCTGTATCAGTATTTTTTTGTCCATGACGGTATTTCACAAGCAGCCCTACCGTACATACCGGTCAGAGATCCCACCAGGCCCCAATTACCTAACCAAAATTCCTCTAACAATGATTATACTTTTAATTTTTGAATAACATTAAAACAATAATCTACTGGAAAAAAACACAACAGTTTGTAAGTGGCAAAATATGGGAGGTCACATTGTGATAAAAAAAACACAATTACAGAGCCCCCTTCTAAACTAAATTTTCCCCCATGGTTGATTGGTATTACCTGGCTCGATTAATCCCAATCGTTCACCGCCCTTGCCAGCTGAGTCCCCCTGTACATCAGCTGGTGTTTGGAGGTCTAGACAATCGTTTTTTCCTTTGTCCGTACCTACCCCAGGTGCTCATCTGGTTTGCCCACCTTCTTGCAACCTGAAGCATAGTCAGTTCTGCTGGTAGGGTCCCATACTGCATTTCCATGGCCCCATTAACCGCTGTTTGGGGGCGAGTATATGCTGGAGGCGATTAACCTCTGCATGAGTATTTAACGCCATCCATTTGCTGGTAATAAACACTCACACAGTAAAAGCTGCTATTGGATAGCAGGGCCTTAGGTTCATAGCTATGCTACTGATTCTGCCCTATACAAACGTATGTTTCTCCCTGCACACTGTTAAAGGGCATGTCCACCCCCTTAACTATAATCCCCCCCACAACTGGCCCCATCATGTAGTGTAGTTTAATCCTTACCTCACATCCCAGCTCCATAGGGTTCTCCTGTAGTCCCCCCCAAAGTCCCAAAAAACTGCCCACCAGGAGGATAGCAGAGTCCATATAGGACTCTGCCTCCTACCTTGGCCTCCCCCTCACTCCCCCTCCCTCTCAGGATTCCCTCCCCCTAGCATAAATCCTTTAGATATAGTATTCCCCCTGTCCCCAGCCCCAACCACTACATTTTATTTTTAGAAAGTGCCCCGAACATTACTTACCTCCCCTCTTTCCTCCGTGCACTGAATGACCGGCAGCCGCGTCCGTGATTGGCTGCCGCTCAGCCAATAACAGACGCGACTGCCGGTCCCGCCCTCTGCTTGCATTTTCTCGCAAGCAGAGGGCCGGCAGCGCGGGGGGGAAAGAGGGGAGGTAAGTAGAGTTTGGGGCACTTTCTAAAAAAAAAAACATAGCGGGTTGGGGCGAGTATATAAAGTGCTGGTATGCTCTAGTAAGCCTTGTGGAAATGACAGACAGAATCAGCAAGATAAAGCCCTATATCGCTAATGTGTGTACCCAGCTAAAGAGATGTGTATGTTAACGGCTAGGATTATTCACACACCCTTCAATTTTCATTTGAGGACTGGACTTGCCCTTTAAGTTGAACACTAAATAGTAGCACAAAACATACAATTAATTAGGAAATAGTTCAGGTTTTTGCAATTTCAATAAAGTTCCTTTTCCTGGAAAACCAATCAGCACGGTAGATGAAGAGTAAAGCCCAAAATACCAATAAAAGAAGAATGTCGATATGTTGGATAACCTGTGTTCAGTAGATTTCATACAGACTCCTCAGACCATACTAAACAAACAAATTAGGACCTTCCTTTTCTCTATCTCCCCATTTACCCTATAAGCACAACCAAGACAGAAATTCTAATATGATACTAGTGGACTACTTGGGGTGCAGCATACCCTGACCCTTGAAGGATCAGATCAAAGATTCGTCCTCCCTTAAAATTTCCTTAAAGGAGATTAAACTTCAATTTTTAAAACCCAATGTGAAAGTTTTCTCCCCAGAACACCAATACATTGTAAGATTCTCTCTAGTAAGTTGCATTTGGTACATGTGAGAAATAGATTCTGTAAATAAGGTTTCCATGATGTTGCCAGTACAGCCCACAGCCATGAAGTCATCAAAGAGCCATGCCCCCTGTGCTTCATCAAGTCAGTGGGCAACCGAGGGTTAAATCCCGTATGTCCGCGCATGCCAGGAGTGAGTAGCTATAAATTTAGGCTCCGCCCCCCCTCCCGGCATCTTTTTTTGTTCCTGTTCCTCCAGCATCCAGGATTAATTCTTACCAATCATTTTTCACATTGAAGAGACGCTGCGGCGGCTAGCCTCCCAAAATTTGCGAGGCGTTCTGGCAAACCGCGGCCACCCGCATGGGATCTGCTGGTGCGCGGATATATGATGTCACGACCTGAGACTCGAGCAGATCATTTCAGCCAGCGTTCTCCAGCAGCCTGTTCCTTGCCAGCAGCCCAACACCAGTCATATTAACCTGTAGCTGTGAGTATACCTTTGTGTAGCACAGCACCTAGGTTACTACATCAGGTCAGTTTAGTTTATTAAAATTTATATTTTTTCAGAGCCTGATGTCCTCTAAAGAAGATCTAGGTGTCCCTCAGGGGGGAGCATGAGAAAGATCCTCCTTTTTGGTTGGATCATCCTTTTATATATTACATTTTCTTTTTTTTTTGTTGTTGTATATTTGCAGGAGATCCCATGATGCTCCAACCCATAATCCTCAAGAAAGGAGTGCTCTGTTTGTCACAAACCACCCATGCAAGATAAAAAGTTTTGTGCAGAGTGTTTTGAAATTTGCTTTCCTTCAAGCAATTTGGAGAGAAAACGCTCACCGAGATTTACTAAGTCTGTCTTAGATACCATCAGACCTCTTATCCTAGCCACCTCCGAGGTTCAGCCTATCCTGACTGAGATTCCTGGGCTTCCAATACTGAAATGTCTGAAGGAGAGATAGAAACGCAAGATGAACACCAAGGGATTTTAGGCTATTCCGATGGTACTCTGGATAATATTATTAGTCTCATGAGAGATACTCTCTGTGTAGACACTCAAAAGCAACCTAAAGAACAAGACAGATGGTTCCATGAGAAATCTGATACTAAGAAATATTTTCCGATACATGAGAAAATTACTCAAATTTCTTAGACGAATGGCGAGATTTGGATAAAAGATTTTCCCATCTCCATCATTTTTAAACAATTATCCATTTAGTCAGTCAGATACTAAACTATGGGACTCCGTACCCAAGGTCGACGCAGCTATAGAGGGAATTGCAAGAAGATCATCTCTTTATGGATGATGGAGTAACTTGAAAGATCCCATGGAAAGAGGCAAGACTCCTCCTCCAAAGGAACTACACATCCTAAGTGCAATAACTAGACCTGCCATAGCCACCCTGGCATTTCCAGAGCCAATCGATTCTGCATAGGGGATGTGGATCAAGCTCTTCTTAATGGAACACCTAGGGAAGAGATTCGTGAAATGCTGCAAAGAGTTACAGTTGCTAATTATTTATGTGCGACGCATCTATGATATAATTAAATTGACTGCTAAGGTTATGGGCAGTGCTGTGGCTGCCAGAAGTGCAGTATGGCTTCATCAGTGGAAGGCTGAGGCAAAATCAAAACACAACCTATCTAACTTGCATTTTCAAGGTGAATTCCCTTCGGTAACAAGCTTAAAGACATAATGCGGAAAATGCAGACAATAAGGAACTTCTTCTTCTCAATTCAGACAAAGAGACCAATACCTTCCAGACCCAACCAAGAATGTCTTACCAAGAAGCGAAAATCTACAAAACTGGAGGTAATTACCTTCCAAAAACTGGAAGCCAAACTCTTCCTTTCGTCCCAAAGGAACTAATTTCCAAAGAAACAAGCAACAATGAAGGTGTCTTAGCCCACGATCTTCCAGTAGGGGGCAGGTTAAATCATTTCAGAGATGTGTGGGCGATGACAAACGCACGACCAATGGGTACTGGACACCATTTCCAACGGTTACAAGATACAATTCAGATAGAAACCAAACTTCAATTTTTTCCTAAATTCAAGACAACTCAAGGTAGCTTCAGCCAAACAGGCACTCAAGAAAATACTTTCTACACTCAGATCAAAAAATGTAAAGAACCCGTCCCTATTCCACAACAGAGAAAGGGAATTTATTCACCCCTCTTCCTATTAAGAAAACTATCGGGAGAATACAGACCAAATTAAACCTTATCCTATAACAAATACATCTATGTAAAGACCTTCAAGATGGAATCTTTAAAAGTGGTACTACAACATCTTCAGCAGAACGATTGGTTAGGGAAAATAGACCTAGAAGACGCTTTTCTCCTATCCCAATATTTCCACCCCATCGAAAGTACCTCAGATTCTGTATCCTCGGCCAACACTACCAATATGCAACATTACCATTCAGAAATCTCATCAGCTCCAAGAGTATTTACAAAAGTTCTGACCACAACCCTGGAACGATGAGGATAGAAGGCATCAAATGTTTCACATACATAGACGATATACTCATAACAGCCAGCTCAGACATCTATGACATCATATCAGCAAGTCTCAAACCTCGAACCGGGGGAGATCATGACAAATCTCACATCACACCCACTCAGAGGTTAGAATATTTAGGAGTCATAATAGATACAGTAAGATTCGAAGTATCTCTCCCAACAAAGAAGCAAAGAAACATACAAAATTTGATAAAAACACTTGTAAGATTTCCCGCTACGCCAGCCAGTTTGCTCAACAAGTGGTAGGCAAACTTGTGTCCACTCAGGAGGCAGTCCAATGGGTCTTCCTTCATCTTCGCCCCTTCAGAATGCTCTCATATCCCAGTGGAAACCGGACCAAGCAGACAAACTAATTCTCCTTTCTCTAGAACTCAGGAACAAAATTAAGTGGTGGCTGAACCCCCACAACTTGAAACCCAGATTGGATATCTATAACCCCAGATGCGGTTTCAATGGTTGGGGGCAACGCTATAACATCAGTCTGCACAGGGGAAGTGGGAGAGAGAGAACTTTTAAGCAAGTCTTCAAACTACGAGAAAGAAATGATGGCGGTGTGGATGGCATTGAACATTCAAATTTCATCAAGAATGCGCCTGATCAAGATTTTGTCACACAATACCCACGTGGTCTCATATATAACAAAAAATGGGAGGAACTCGAAACAAAACCTTATGGAAACCTCATGGAGAAAATATTAACTTGGGCAGAGTTCAATCGCAGACAATCACAGCATCCATCTCCAGGAATATACAACCTAGAAGCAGATTTTTGGAGCAGATGACAGATCCCACCATGGGAATGGGAACTCAACCCCTCAATATTCCAGCAAGTATGCAGGAAATGGGGGACACCTCAGGTGGACCTTATGGCCACACCACTCAACAAGAAGCTTCCCACTTTTTGCTCACGTTTCCAGACACTGGGAGCCATGTCAACAGATGCTCTCAGTATTCCATGGAACTTCCAACTTGTGTATATATTTCCGCCTCCCCCTGGTTCCCAGGATCCTCAGAAAATCATCAGAGAATCGGTAATGGCAATCTGATATTACCTTATGGCCGAGGAGACCTTGGTTTTCAACATTGATGAATATAACCATAGCGACGCCATTCAAACATCCATTAATCCCAAATCTTCGACACAAGGACCACTCCTGCATCATTAAATCAGGAAGCTCAAACTATCGGCTTGGCTTGTGAAAGGAGAGAAAACTCTAGAACCTAGGGCTCTCGGAAGAAGCAACAACTACCCTCCTTGCTGCCAGAAAAAGTTCCACATCAACCAAATATTATCGCATTTGCAACACCTTCTAAACCGGTGTGTAGAAAATCAAATAGAACCTAACACTTTACTCCTACCATAATAGTAGAATTTCTTCAAACAGGGTTTCAGAAAGGCCTCAGTTCATACCCTCAAAGGGCATATTCAGCCATCTCTGCTATGACAGACTATCAATGGTCATCAGAACCACTTGGAAAGGTTCTTTCAAGGAGTAAAACACTTAAGGCCTGCAAGAAGGCAGACCATTTCTCCCTGGGATCTTACCTTGGTACTTGACACTTTAAATCACAACCGTTCGAACCCATTACGGAGATTCCATTAAGGAACTAACATTCAAAACAGAATTATTGTTCGCCCTAGCCTCAGCTAGCTAGAAGAGTTTCTGATATCGGAGCACTTAGAATAACAGAGCCTACCTCATCCATCATCCCAATAAAATTTCCTCAGAAAGACCTCGTGTATCTACCAAAAGTGGTAATCTATACCACATAAATCAAGATATAATTATACCTGTTCTACCTCCTCCTGAAGAAAATATGGAAGACACTAACACTAAACTGATAGATCCAGTTAGATGCCTCAAAACTTACTGGATAGGACAAGTGAATTTCAGAAAGAAGATAATTATTAACTCATTCTCTGGAACCAATAAAGGGCACAAACTATCAAGATCACCATTGCTAAATGGATAAAGAGGGCATTAGCATATGCTACAGGATAAGTACAAAATGAACCTAATAAGGTTAGGGCTCGTTCTACCCATTCAATCTCCACTTCCTGGGTGTTTTCTGCTGGTGGTGCAATTCACTAAATACATTTCTAAAGTTTATAAACTAGATGTATTATCTGATACATTTGCAGTTAAACTGTTACAAGCTGCATCTAATTAATAATAGCATTCTACAATTGTGTCCTCCCTCATTACTGCTGTGTTTTTATCCCTCGGGTGCCCACTGACTTGAGGAAGCACAGGAAACACGAAAACTTCATCATACTTACCAGTGATTTTCTTTCCTGCGTGGAACATGTCAGTGGGCAAGCTCCACCCTCTTCAGGAACAGTCACTCAAAGACGCCGGGAGTGGGCGGAGCCTAAATTTATAGCTACTCACCTCTGGCATGCGCGGACATACGTGATTTAACCTCGGTTGCCCACTGACTTGTTCCAGCACAGGAAAAGAAAATCACTGGTAAGTATGATGAAGATTTTCGTGTGTCTCTATGCACAGTGTGTTTTCTATACACCAATTTGGAATCCCTGATAAGACTTTGAAAGCTGCTTGTTACCCTGCAGTTTATTTAGGTCAGGTGTGGTTGGTGGAAATAAACTGCAGGGTAACAAGCAGCTTTCAAAGTCTTATAAGGGACTTTCATATTCCATTTTTATTTATTATTCTTTTCTAGCAAAAGCTTCCAAATGTACCAGGATTATCTGCTTATTTAGTGTTGATGCACCGGGTAAGGGCCAGGTTTAAAAACACGCAGTTCAGAAGGTCACAAGTTCAATACCTCAGGCTTACCTTTTTTTGTTCCCTCAGACTTAGGTCCCTGTTCTGTGTAATTGAGAGAGGAAGATCTCTGTGCTGTAATGTGATTGGCTGTCAGCTTCTAGGAAGCAAGAGCTGCAACTTCCTTATTTTGATCTGTTGAGCACTACAAAGTATGTGCATGTACAGCGATACTTAACTGAGGGTTTACCCAGCTAAGGTGGATGTGGGGGCTGACCCCTAGTACTCACAGGTTATTTTCATAATCACCCAATGGCCAGCAAAGGGGGAGGTGTGACACAGCTTGTTGTATGTTTGTGAAGGTGGCTCTGTCTATTGGGACAATGTTATCTGGAGACTTTAGTTCCCCTTTAATAAACTGGAGACTTAAAATGAATATTTCCAAAGGATTTTTTTTTAATAAGGCCTCAGCTTTATTTAGCTGTAATATATATATCAGGGAGATTCAATAAAAGTTCTTATTATTAAAAATGGTGCTAATTTGCCCCAACCAATCAGATATTATTTAATATTTGAAAGCTAACATCTGATTGTTGGATCAAAATTAGTATTTTAACGAAAGAAATTTATTGAATAACCCTGAATGTTCATTATATTTTACACCAATATAAGTTTATTTATTCCAAAAACTTTAAAAACAACTAGTACACAATTTGTGTAAAGGCTTGCTGGCTTTGTTGTCATATTTAGCCTGCGGCCATACCCCTTCATCTGCGCTCTTCTCTATCCTTCCAGGTACGTGGTGCCACAGGCTCCGCCCATTGCCTCAGTGGCCCATCCCCTTAGGCAGGATTACCAAATTATTAAAATGTGCACCGCCATCAACCGTGTGACAAATCGTTCCTTTCTTGGCCACAAAAAGGGATAACTAGCTTCTGTACTAAAGGAAAGATGTCAGTGAAATAAGGGCAGGGTGAGAGGGACGTTCCCTTTTCATAAAATGGTGCCCGCCTCCTTTTTATATCTCAGTGCCATGCCCTTCCTAACTCTAATCTCCCCTTTTATTACTCCTTCTCCTAAGCCTGTCGTCCTTCCCCCTCCCTCGGTCATGTGCTCCTCCCTAGCTACGCTCTGCTCCGTCGCTGCCTTTCCCATGATAACAGGAACTTCAAACTGATTTGAGGGAATTACAGTGACTGCTCCAGAACAGAACCTTTACCACAGCTCTTATACTTACCTGGGCTCAACTGGACACCAAGTGGGTGTGTTTATTTTATTTTTGTTATTCATGTTTACCATAAATGGGAACATTTAAGCAACACATGTGGGCCGATGCAAAAACAAAAAACTTATGACCGCAATCCCTCAATGCTTTAAATCTCTTCGCAAGACTTACTGCACAGGGATCCTGGTCAGGAAAGATTTTTTTGTTTCTGCATATTCCCCGTACGTCTTAGTAGTAAAGGCGTTAAGATTTGCGCAAAAATTGTGGGCTACGCCGCGCTATTCCCAAAAAATTTGGGAAGTTAGTGCAAAACTCATATAACCTGTGAGTACATCAGGTAGCGTGGGTTTTGCACTAATTTAGCACAAAAATAGTCGCTATAGCATTGCCCCCTTGATGTGTTCAAATTGTAGCACCCATTTTATAAGGAATATTATACGTGTGCAGGAATGCTATTATATAATAAAATTCAGTATATACATCATGTGAATTGGGTGCTTATATAAATCCTTAAAAGTATCTTGCTTGCGCTTGGGGGTATGGGTAGGGGAAGGGTTAAAACAAGAAGTAAAAAAATAAAAAATAAATAGGTTAAGATCAAGATCTCTGTAAAACAAACCAGTTTAAAATGACACTTCCATATATTAAAATTAAACTTCAACCCTCACTTGTGTCTATCCACCACTAGGGGTAATGCAGGCTTCACTCTGTGCTGTTCTGAGCTTGCTTGGTCTGTATAGTTCCCAAAAACCTCTGCACACAGGAATAAGGCCCAGATTCAGTGGACAACTTGCAGTGCAGCCACCTACTTAAGGAGACATTCCCTACCACACCATAGCGCGGAAGTAAACCAATCTACGCTTATATAAATCACATGTCATCAAACCAAATCCTCAGGCCTTACCCTCTCTAAATATATCATAGATCATGGATCCAACAAACTATGGCCTCCACATGTTTAAAAACTACAAGCTACAATTATGATGGTTGCTCACCGCAGAGAAATTAATATAGAGGGCAGCTGTCAATCAAAATTTAGATGGTGCTAGGGGGAAAAAAATAAAACAATTTGAAAAATTAGCAGGGGGAGAGACCCCCCCCACACCAGAGTAACCCCCATACAGCACTCGCAGCAATGCCATAACAAGTATTAAATCTAATACTTGTGGAGGCATTGCTGGGAGTGCTGTATGGGGGTTATTTTGGTGTGGGGGGTCTCTCCCCTGCATCATTTTTCAAATTGTTAAAAACTACAAGCCCCTGTATGTATCCACTTCCACTCATCTGACAATGTAGGATCTCCAAAGCATTTCTTTTCACACATGGTTATATTTGGGTGAATTATTTCAATAAATTACTGTAAGAGAAGGAAAAGTATTTCCCGATACAGAAACAATTTAAAGGGAATGTCAAGACTAAAAATAAGTTTCTTTTAAAATGCTTATAACCCCCCAAAGCCTCACTTCGCAAGGTTCCTAGAATTCAAAGATCCCCAGAACTTATTTACCTGACCCAGTCCCTTGCCATAAGTTCTGGGGGATCTTTGAATTCTAGGAACCTTGCGGAAGTGAGGTTTTGGGGGGTAATAAGCATTTTAAAAGAAACTTATTTTTAGTCTGGACTTTCCCTTTAAGAGTTTCAGAAGGGTAGGAAGACTGAGTATTACTGCTCTATTGTTTTAATAGAGAAGATAGCAGTACAAACAGAAAATGCATAAAGCTTGCCTTTGTGTCACCTCCCTGATAATTCATCAACTTTAATTGTTGCAGAAACAGGGAACCAATGATGTCTTCCCAGTGATATCATCAGTCTGACTCATTTCTCACTTATGGGGTTGTTAGGGAGACGTAGATTCACGCAGGATTAATGCAAAGGTAAGCATATTCAGTGCTGTACCTTACAAAACAAAAAAGCTGATTTTAAACATCAAAGGCTTCAGGGGCAAATTGCACTGCATATTCATATGTGGAGATAATGTGGTATCTCATTCTGAAGGTTTTCGCAAAACAAATATTCATGTTATTTATTTGTTATAAGGCAATTATTGATGTATAAATATTATTTCATTTTAAAAGGTATCAAAGCATAACTACTTTGTTAAAGCAAAACACATTTTATTGTTGCAAGCTTAAAAAAAACAAAAAAAAAAAAAAATACAAACAAGTTTTATATACAAAGCTGTTTTATAGATGGTTTCATAACAGTGTATTTATGGACTGGGTTCTTATTCATGTGTGCACATGAACATGTTTAATGGCAGTACTTTAACATAAATTTATTGAATATACGGTAAGAAAGATTTAACTGTTCAATATTACTGTAGGCAAACATCAAGGCTGGTATTTATCATTGGGAAACGCTGTAGTCCTTAAGTAATGGCATAAAAGCACCTCACTCTAGAATCCCTATGTTGGAATGTGCGTACACACATATATGTTTAGGATAAACATGCATATAAGTGTCCCACTGGGCACTACCTGTAGGGGGAGGGGGGGGGGGGTATTATGGAAACTGCACAATCAATATGACATACATTTTTTTATGGAAGTGCAAACGCAAGTGAAAGCGGATACAACGGATGACAAAAGCCAACAGAAAACACACAGTGATGTGGCCTCAGCCTAATATACAGTAAAGTTGATATGGCGTCTCCTAATAGCAGACACACAGACATATTTACATAATTAGCAATTAAGAGAAACTTAACATGTTTTAAAAGTCTTCTATCTTGAGATGAATGCAATGTATCTTGGGAAAAAAAAAAAATCCCCGTCATATAATCCTATTCAGGATGAATAAATATGTATGTGAATTCCAATTACAAGATAACTGTAAAAAACCAACGGACCTATCCATTATACAAGAAACAAAAAACAGACGGTTTCCCACTTGGCCTGTAAAAACCAGTAAATATGTTTTATTTATATTTCATGCCATGAAAAGCTTTAAGAAATATGTCAATTTGTTATAGAATTCTTGTTTTATACCCAGTAAATTTATCTCTTGTTTTGAAATGTTTATTCAGACTTAAAAGATATCATGGACCAAAATGCAGCTTTGGTACAAAAATAATAACGAAAATGTTGAATAAAAAAAGAATAACTTTGAAGCTTTAGAAAGAGATTTTCGGATTTTTCTCAGAATTTCACTTGGATAATTGAGATGAGAAGAGCAGCAAATCAGATTATGGCATATGGATCCTTTGTAGATGGCCAGTTACAAAAACCTAAATAAAGAAAAACAATGGTTAAGAAAAGGCAAACATGTTGTGTAGAATATAACGTTATTATTAGAACATTTATTACACAGAAGAGATAATAAGAAACTAAACAATTATTGATAGAAATAATTTTTTTTAATTGTGTATGTATATCCAGATGCATTATCATGACTCTGCCAATGTCCCGAACACAACGTGTCTGTCCTGTGGTGTTGAAGGTGGCTGGGCAGTTTGTGGGGGGAGGAAATTACCCTGGAGGTAATCATGCTATTCCTTTGTGTGTGCACACCTTCAAGAAAGATCAGGAAAAAGTAAGAAGGCCATCTCATTGGAATACCTGCTTTTCTATGGAAAAGTAGAGTGTAAAATGCGTATCTAAGCAGAAAGTTCACACATTCAACTAGAAATAACACATCATTTTCATCCCTGGAAAACAAGGAATCATTTCAGCAGAATCAGTGTCTGCTAGTAATAAATACCAAACACAATAAGGGGGTTAGAATACATCACATTATCTCACTAATGCATTTATAGCTGGAACATTCCTGCACGGGTAAATTCAGGAAAAAAACTGTGGCTTTTTTCCGCAAATTAATTTTCCAGGTGAATATTTTCACACCAGGATCTTGGTTGTTAGAGCTGGTAATACATAAGGAATCCAATGTATTCAGAACGCACAGATTCCTTTATTTGGGGAGAAAGGCTACAGCCATTAAATGGGTCAGATCTCAGCCCCGCTTGGTTCCTTACTGGATCAATTCCATAAACAGTGAATGGATTTTGGCTTGGAAAGGCCATTTATGTCAGTGTTGCTTACTAAATCTTAACTTTTAGGGGGGCACTAATTAGACTGGTCAGCTTACCTGTCTAAGTTCTGTATGTTCCCCCAATGACTGCCTGGATGACTGCAAAAATTAATGGTTCAGGTTGCCTAAACATCACAGGGAATGTCATCTTGTCAATACAGCCTCATATAAGTTCATTGTGACAACCCATTGTTAAATGGACCTAATATCGGGGCAGTATTTGGCCACCATTTACACAATGAAGCATATGCTTGTGAAGCCCATACTTTACTAATGTCATTGATTAGTTAAGCTAGGGAGCTCCATTATCATACCTATATAAACCCCAGGTTTATATAGAAATAAGCATTAGTTAGGTATACCAAGGCAATACTTTTGGGAAATTTTATTATTCAAATAATGAGGTCAAGTTTCAGACTACAAGAGTGAATGAAGTTGTGTATTATTGAATAAATAGAAATACACACCAGCTTATTAACTTTATTTAAAAAGAAAAAGCTAAAAATTTGAGCTGAGCTCATTCCCGTCTCAAAATAATGCCAGTTTTTTTTAGGTGGTTCTTAAGATTTGAAAAGACAAAATGGGAATCGTCTGTAATTGAAAAAATAAGTAAGAAAAAAAACCCTAATCAGGGCCGTGGAGTTTATAGGTAGGTAGACATTGATTCTGACTCCAATAAACAGTAAATAGGTATATTTCCAACAAAGTAAAGTCAACTTAATGGGTAACTAAACAGAAATTTTAGTTTTTTTCTAATGAGAAGTATAATTAAATGGGGAATAAGATTTATCACAAATATCTCCCAATTTATTTACATCACCTAGCAACATTACACTCATGCGGTGCTGTCAGCTCCTCCCCTTTGTTACAACCCAATTCAAACAACACTTCGGCCTATCTCTAAAAACAGGATACACACAGTACCAATCTTTGATAGATGACCTTTTGGAAATGTGTGCGGTCTCCCTATATAAAGTATATGGAGATTATTGGTACCTGTACCCTAGCGAGGTGGTGGTACTGAGGAGTTCCCTAACCATAAAAGAACAAGGCCGCAGGCCGAGTGCCATTATTACAGGATAGGGAACTCTGAGTTGACTTATAAACCTTATATTACATGTAAGGGCACATTATTTCTTATAATACATAAGGTTAATAATTTACTTTAAAAAATGGTGATTGGGCTGTGTACAGCTTTAAATAATATACATTTTTTTAATCAGCTTGTACACAGGCCCACACACCATTAATATTAAAGGTTTCAGTAATTTCTGTGAAAAGGTAATAGCAGGGCACAGACCTGAACAGAACAAATCCCAGATCATCGTTTTTCTCCCTCCAGTCAGTGTTAGGGCTAGGTTCCACTATCACGCACAGTGGTGCATGCTAAATTTTGCAATGCGTGCTGTACGTGATAATCCATGTACGCTGTATTCTGGGCCATATCATGTTATTGGCACACATGCTATCAACACTAAAATTGTGCACGCCTGAGTGCCAATAACAGACCAGTCCACCTCGCAAATGGTGGGAACTACCCAGTGGCATTGCATTGGCAATGCAACCGGAACCATGACGGAGCTCAAATCAACTCCGACATGCAGTTGGGGACCCTATCCCTAGGTCAGTCTATGTCGGGCTCATGATGACTCGGCATTCAGTACAGCTCAGGAGATCCAGATGTCTTCCTATGAGTCATAGGAAGGGGTTCGGTCTCCCAGGCTGTATGAACTTAGTCTTTATGGACACGGAATGACTGGGAGGGATAAAAAACGTTGGGCTGTTGAAGGGATTTTTCGTTTGCTGTGCTATTAGTTTTACACAGATATTTGGAATCTTTGTTAAGGTGACAGGCTGTCAATGGGAGGGTCAGTGGTATATGTTCTTATAAAAAACCTCTTAGCTACGTAGCCACTGCACCTCCCCTTGAAAGTCCAGAGCCTTATGTATTAAATCATAATAATCATCTCAGTTAGCCAATACAGATATCACCTTACATCTGTTATAAAGTATATTCATTTCCTTTCTATTTTACTGAGAGATCCACATTTGCGTTACATTATCATGAGTGTATTTCAAAGTCAGAGCTGTGACACAGAGAATTACTGAGCATTGTCGCTATCAGGACAAGATCCGAAAATTTACTAAATCGGACCATGTTATTGACATATCGATTGATTGTTTTGCTAAAGAATATACAGAACATTACTCCTGTATAAAAATGGCTGAACTTCATAAAGTTCGGTCCGATTTTGAACTTCGTAAATTCTAAGTGTGAATTCTGACCCATTAAAGTCAATGGGAGTGATAGTTTGAAAAGTCTGGATGATTTACAGCTAAACTAACAATGGTAACTTACTGTTAATGGCTGTGGCACCTGGGAAAGGATGTCTGGAGAAAATGTCACTATCACCAAACACGTGCGGGCAATTGTCGTGTTTGCTCAAGCTACATTCGAGGGTAAGGCCAATTCGAGGGTTACCGAATGATACTTTCGAGGGTTAGCGAACGCACATTCTAGGGTTAGTGGAAAACTATCCATACATTTGAGGGTTACCAAAAACCAATGATACATTCGAGGATTATTGAAAATCAAAGGCTACATGAGGGTTAGCAAACGATACATTCTGGGGTTAGCGACAAATGATCCATACATTTGAGGTTACCGAAAATGAACGATACATTCGAGGGTTAGCGGATGTACATTCTAGGGTTAGCAAAGGCCGTATATTCGATAACTATTGCATTTTCGATAATTATCGAAAATACAGCCTCGGGTCCGGAAAGTCCGAGAAATCTGGGTCCGGGAGAGTTCGAGAAGTCCGAGTCCGTTCGGAATTAAGTTCGACTCGAAATCGGGTTCGAGTTAGAGTTCTAGTCCATCTCTACTCTGTGTATATAAAATAAATATAATATAATGCAAATACTATCATTTATTTTTATGGATTCATATAGCGCCACATTTTCCGTGGCGCTTTAAAATGACAAAGTCACAAGTTACATAAAAGGTATTACATATAATACAAAGCCATACATATTACAATACAGGGTAATACATATGTGCACACAGTGATTTGCTAATTTAGAAGTGCCATGATCAGGGGGCGTATCTAGGGTCTAAGAAGATCAGGGGCACCTTGGGCACCAGCGCGCGCAGCGCGACGCTAAATTTTTAGGCCACGCCCCTTTTCCCGCCCAATTAGGTACACCCACTAAGTACTTAATGAGATGGCCCAAAAAGACACAGACAGACAGATAGATAACCACAAAAGAGACACACAGCCCGATAGTGATAAAAAGACAGAAGACGTGAAATAGACAGACAGAGATAGAGATTTGAGATAGAGACGACAACAAATTAATGACACAAAGGCACAGTAAACTGGCAATACATATATTAATGTAGCAAATCTGGTCATTTTAAACTACGCTGTGTTCAGTTGTAGTCGACGCTTGGCCATACCTTTGGCCAGGGAGACCTTCTGTCCTTTTACATGGACTCTGCCCCTATTATCTGTCCCTCTCTCTCTGTATATCTAGCTATCTAACTTGCTATCTATCTTCTAACTCGCTCATCTATCTATCACTGCTATCTATCTATCGAACTCTATCTATTCTATCTTTATCGTCCCTCTCTCTTATCTATCTATCTAACTTGCTATACTCATCTATCTACTCTCTACATCTATCCAACTCTGCTATCAATCTATCTATCTATCTAACTGCCCCGCTATGCTATCAATCTCCCCTCTCTCCTGACTATCTATCTTCTATCTAGCTATCTATCATCTATCTATCTATCTGTCCCTCTCTCTCTCTCTATCTATCTATCATCTAAACTCTGCTATCTATTTAACTCTGCTGCTATCTATCTAATCTAATATATAGAGACAGGTGAGACACCAGACAGTCAGAGTAGGCCCGGGGAAGGCGGGAGCGCAGAGGCCATCTGTAAGTTCTGCGCCCGTCGTGCCGTGACGTCATCGCGCCGCATGCGCTGACGTCATCGCGCCGGCGGAGTCCGCCGGGGAGTCCGGAACTAGGGGCACAAGTCAGTAAAACATTCAGGGCCCTTTGCAAAAACATCCGGGGCACGTGCCCCGAATGTTTTAACGTAGATACGCCATTGGCCAGATACACAAAGAAAAAGGACCCTGCCCAGAGAGCTTACAGTCAGCTAAAACATACACCTCCAAGATTTCTATGTGCTGTCAATCACAGGGTAGGACTGGTACATTTTGGAAAAAAAACACAATGCTGCTTCTCAATCACAGCTCAATTAACAATGTAACAATCTATGAAAACAATCTATGTAACAGTTATATGGGCACCAGGAGAAATGAAAGAGCAACCTGAACTGAGCAAGCAGAAAGGCGGGATTCCAGGCACCAGTAACCCCCCCAAACACGCCCCTGACTACAATACAGCGAGTTGTTTTCCAGTACACCACTATGGTGAGTACCAGCTTAATGGGCATGTTCACCCCTTTTTAACATTTTTTCTGTAGTGTAGGGCTCCCTCCTCCAATCCCAACCACTATATTTATTTGTCTAAAAACTCCCACGTCATTACTTACTTTGCCTCTCTCTCCGAAGTTCAGTCCCAGGCCTCTGCTTGCGATGAAACTGCAAGCAGGGGGCCGGACGGCTTCTGGCTGCACAGAAAGTCAGAGGAGAGAGGCAATGTAAGTATAGATCACAGGAGTTTTAGGCAAGTAAATATGGCGGTTGGGGTTGGGACTCTACACAACAGAAAAGGGGTTTTACACTAGGGGGATGGAGAGCAAAACGAGAGGAAGAGGGAGGGGGGGGGGGAGGGCTGCAAACTATCCGGAGGCTCCTGGTGGTCAGTTTTGGGACTTTGCAGGGACATTATAGGAGAACCATTTGGAGCAGGGATGTAAGGTAAGGATTTTACTACACTACACAGTGGGGGAGTAGTGGGGTTAAATTAAGTTTTGGGGGTGGACATGTCCTTTAAAGGGCATGTCCACTCCCCCCAACTAAACTTACTGTGTAGTATCAAAAATCCTTACCTTTCTCCTCTGCTCCTCTTTCTATGTGTAATCCATACCTGCTACTTCTGCTCCTCTATGTGTAATCTGCTACACCTGCTACTTCCTGCTCCTCTGTCTATGGTAATTGCTACACCTGCTCCTGTCTATACGTAATCTGCATACACCTGCTACTTCCTGCTCTCTGTCTATGTGTAATCTGCTACACCTGCTCCTCTGTCTATACGTAATCTGCTACACCTGCTACTTCCTGCTCTCTCTAAGACGACTCTGGCAGGCACAGTGCAGGGGAGACTTGAAAGCACAGTGTGAGTGTGATCTTAAAGGGTATGTCTAGCCTCCTCCTACCATGCAGTCAATCAAGGCTGTGACTGCTGACATCACAACCAATAATCGATTGCTTATGAAGGTTCTCATTCATCCAGGTCATGGTATATCTGTGTATTCAATTAGATCAACGGACTTGAAGTTTAGTTCTTGAAGAGTTTCGCTAGTCATCCGACTGGCTTTTCAATTCAGAATGACTTGTACAAGAATTTTGGCAATATGTACCCTGGAAAATCCCAATTAGCCTATCACAGCGAGGTGTTAAGGGCGGATTAGATAGTGGCTAAAGGTGTTATAGGAACGCCAGAGTAAGGTGTCAAAACAGCATTGTACATGGCAGACAGATGGTGTCGAACCCCCCCCACCTCTATTTAGGCTTGGGTTTCTTTTTTCACATAAATGGCCTCCTTAACACCTCTCTGAACCAGTCCGTTCCTTGCCAATATGTTAACATTACAATCTTCAAAGGTATGTCTTTATCCTTAAGATGCAGGTACACGGCTGAGTCCTGACCCGAGGAATTGGCTCTCTGTGCTGGGCCATACGTTGATGCAGTTGTTGTTTGGTCTCCCCCACATACAAACCAGAGCATTCTTCACTGCACTGCATGCGTATATGATGTCGCTTTTCTTGTGTTTCGGTATTGGGTCTTTCGGATTTACCAATTGCTGCCTCAGCGTGTTGCTCGGTTTAAAGCAGACAGGGATAAGGTGTTTTTGAAAACTTTCTTAATTTCTCGGAGACCCCTGACTACATATGGGATGACCATGTTCTTTCCTGTCTTGCTTTTCCCCTTCAGTTGGTATTCGTGTTCTTTTCTTTCCTTCTGCTTCTTTTGACAAAGGCCAGTCGTGGATATCCACAAGTTTTAAGGGCTCCTCTGAGATGTTTCATTTCTTTAGCCTTCGTCTCTGTGCTAGTGGGGATGTTCTCAGCTCTGGTTGCAGGGTTCTGCAACACAGGTACAAAACAACAGACTGGCTTTCTTGGACTGCTTGGTTAGAAGTCAAGGAGAATGGTTAAACTGGAAGATAGAGGTTTACCAGAAACAACAACACACACAGATCAGTATTTGATGTTTGACTCCCACCACCTTTAGATCACACGGCTGGGTGTCATCAGAACCCTGCAACAACAGAGCTGAGAACATCCCCACTAGCACAGAGGCGAAGGCTAAAGAAATGAAACATCTCAGAGGAGCCCTTAAAACTTGTGGATATCCAGACTGTGCCTTTGTCAAAGAAGCAGAAGGAAAGAAAAGAACACGAATTACCAACAGTGAAGGGGAAAAGCAAGAAGGAGAAAGAACATGGTCATCCATATGTAGCAGGGGTCTCCGAGAAATAGAAGAGTTTCAAAAAAACCGTATCCCTGTTGCTTTAAACCGAGCCAACACGCTGAGGCAGCAATTGGTACATGCGAAAGACCCAATACCGAAACACAAGAAAAGCGACATCTATACGCAGTGCAGTGAAGAATGCTCTGATTTGTATGTGGGGGGAGACCAAACAAACAACTGCTCAACGTAGGGCAGCACAGAAGAGCCAATTCCTCGGGTCAGGACTCAGCCTTGTACCTGCATCTTAAGGATAAAGGACATACCTTGAAGATTGTAATGTTAACATATTGGCAAAGGAACGGGACTGGTTCAAGAGAGGTGTTAAGGAGGCCATTTATGTGAAAATAAAGAAACCAAGCCTAAATAGAGGTGGGGGGGGGGGGGGTTTCGACACCACTGTTTGCCATGTACAATGCGTTTTGACACCTTACTCTGGGCGTTCATCCTATACCTTTAGCCACTATCTATACGCCCCTTAACACCTGGCTGTGATATCCTAATTGGGATTTTCCAGGGTACATAATTGCCACAGATTATTGTACAAGTCATTCTGAATTGAGAAAGCCAGTCGGATGACTAGCAGAAACGTCTTCAAGAACTAAACTTCAAGTCCAGTGATCTAATTGAATACAACATATACAATAATCGATTGCTAATTCCCCTGCTGCCTCCTTGCACATGTTCAAGCTTACAAAAAGCTCATTGATAAGAAAGAGGAAGCAGATACCTTTTCCATAACGAAAAAGAAATTATGATTAAATATCTGGTTAGAAATTCACGCAATAAACAAGTGCTGATTTTGAAACATGTAAGTACAAGTGGGAAATAAGAGTGAAACCCATTTTATTATAATAAATTAATAAAAAGACCGCCCAAACTCCCTTTCTTTCCCCTAAAAAAAATTCCACCCATCATTTTTTCCTCTCTGTTTACACTCCTATAGTTCCTATAGCTTTGCATTCTCAAGGGCTTTCAATTTGCTATTGTATAAGGCAAATGACAGGTGGCCTCTGGCAAAGAAACAAGGGAACAATAATAAGCTTAGGTTACAAAGAACATGGACAATAAAGGAATCCTGCCAATTTTATGAGAAATAAATAGTCTGAGAAGGTCTACGGCATGAGAAGAGAAGAAATTCATAATAACAAAAAGGAAAAGGTAAGGTCAGCATTTCTTGACCCTACTTAATACTTTTATTTCATTTTTTCCTCTAAAAATGTTTATGATGTATTATTATTATTATAAATTGTCTAGAAACTTTTAGGTCTGCAGTTAACTTATTAACTACCACAGACCATACAAGCAATACATATGCATACACATGCATGGGTACATTACCAAACCTAAGGAATGTAGGATTGCAAAATCATGGTTAAAACTAAGGCATGTCCATAAATGTCCTACTTTTCAAGAGAGGAGGAACGCAGGGAGAAATGATTAAGCATATTCTCTTAAAAAAAACAATTAAACGCCTTGGGCTGATGCAATAAAGGTACAAAATGTTTGCACATGCTATTATCTGACAGCAACCAATAGATCGGGTTGGGTACCCACGAGTTTTAATAGGTTGTTGGGTGGGGTCGGGTAGACGAATATATTGTTATCAATCGGAAACAATGTGCATGTGTTTAGCACCTTACCCTAAAGGTAGTACACACGTACGATGCGGGGTCCCGACCCGTGGACGCATGATGTGTACAAACGTTCGTTTCGGGCGATAATCAAGCTGTGTATGGGCACGTCTGAACGTCCGTTTCGAGACCAGCGACGCACGATGTGTACGAACGTTTGTTTCGGCCAATAATCGGCCCGTGTGTAGGCCCTTATCGTCTCGAATGGGACGTTCAGACGTGCCCATACACGGGCTGATATCGCCCAAAACGAACGTTTGTCACATCATGCGTCGGGGTCGGGACCCGCAATCGCACATGTGTGACGAACCTTAAATCACACTATGGCAGATAAAGGGGTATTTGCCAGCATGGAAACAGATGGCATGTGATTTCATTGTCTTGTAAATCCTTCTGGCCTAATGATTATGGGACGTGGATGATTCTAGTGAGGATAAGAAGAATCTACCACTTGATGAGGGTCAGCTCTATAAATACAGCAGGTATGTGGACTCCAAGGTGATTGACATTTAAAGCTAGTACACACGTTGGATAATTGTCGTACGCATTTGCTGCGACCAGAGGACATTGTCCCGGCCGACAAATAGTCCTTACATGTGTACACCAGCCTTTAAATTCCAAGCATTGTACAACAGCAGGCAAGGGGACAGGGAATGCTGGGAGTTGTAGTTTTCAAAATAGCATAAATATCTAACACACATATAAAGGTGTAGAGATTTCACTGCAGCTCACCTGCTCCCTACCCATAATCCTCTGTTATGGTACCTGCTCATTGTAATTTTATTGTCTCTCATAACGCAAAGTTTAGACAGTGTGTGGTACTGTATACCAGGGATCTCCTGCCTGTGGGGCCTATATTTGCAGACATCCCACCCCGCCCTTCAGGCTTGTGCGGGGTGGGGTGTGGGGTGTTGAGTCACAAGGGGCATGGCCTGTGTTCTTGGGGTGGTGGGGGGGAGGGGTTAGAGGCATTCCCGGGCATGGCCTTGGGAAAGTAGGAGTGACTTGGGAGGAGATAAAGTTCTCTTCAAGTACGAGACTCTGGTCTCGCGGGAGACCACCCCAGAAGAGGGGAGACTCCCAGGCGATCCTGGAAGTGTGGGAACACTGCATTTGTTTGTAAAATAAAACTCCCAGCATTCCACTACAGTACTCACAATATCAGAAGGTATCCAGGGAATGCTGGAAGTTGTATTTTTCAAACATTTGGATACCTGAAGACCCCTGCTATATATTTTATTGGTATGGTAGGTTTGATTCTATGAACATTTTAGACTTTTTTTTTAAACTTCTATGTACAAAATATAGGAATAAAGAGGGGAGGGTGAGATTTGGGTCCGAAACTGCAGGTCGGGTCGTGGGTATGAAGCGGGGTAGAAAAGTGTGTTGCGGATCAGGTGTTGGATATGGATTTTTCGGGTGGGGGCTGGAAAATTAGCCTCACCCAGCACTCTACAACCATATTCTCATTCTATTGCAGGATTATCCCTTTATGAGTAACAAGTTCTTTTCTGTCACCCATTTGCAACAAATCAGTCTGAAAAATATCTCTTTGTAGCACATCAAACATTAAAGGCAAGGGACTGGATGACTAATAGAAACAAACATTTTGAATTTCCACCACTCTCTCTTTTTTCGTCTTTTGACCGTGGTTTTTGAATTTTCTACAGCATTGTATGAGCGCAATTTCCTTATCAATTTACTATAAGCGACTTTCTAAAAAATCGTCCAGATGCATCCAAAAACGGGGTTCATTTAAAAACTGGGACTAGCTTCTACTCAGGATATCAGGATAACCAATTTTGCCTATAAATGGTCATGAGCATTCAATGCATTGGAAATGATGGTCTATATGTCAACGACCCACCTCATTCACCCGGTATTCGGTGGTCACAGTCCCAGATAGTATCTGCACTGCTCAATGGACTTCTCTGCCATGTTTACCTTCCCTACTTGTGTGACCTGCCCATTTAGGTGAGCTGATTGTTTATAGTTAAGCCTCATGCTTTGAATCGGTAACCCTTGAATGTAGCGTTCATTTGGTAACACTCAAATATATCCTTCAATTTCGGTAACCCTTGAATGTGGCCTTCGATATCGGCAACCCTCAATTGTAGCGTTCAGTTAGTAACCCTCGAATGTAGAGTTAGATTTTGGTAACCCTTAAATGTAGCAAAAACACTGCGATTAACCCAACAATTGCCTGATCATGGGGGGGAAGTTTGGTGATATGTACATGTGTCCCCAGACCACTTTTCCAGGTACCAGAGCCATTTACAGTAGTTACCATTGTATTTTATCTGTATTTAAGTGAACCTTTGGAATATTTTCTCCCATTGAGGGGGGGACAGCCTTTAACAACCACAAATCAGTTTTTTTCCAAAATTATGCTTTAGGGAAAACCATTGATATGCCACAATAATTTTTATCTGCCTACTTAAGCACTTGTACATATGTGTGATAGTGTGTACAAGGACCAGCAAATGGTGTTTCAGCTGATAATCACGGGTCACCGTTTGTTTGTGCATCGTTCGGCTGATGATGAACAACGCCAAACCGAATGGCCACACTGTGCAATATTGCCAGTATTATACCAGGATATACTAATGCTTTTGTTAGCAAGATTAAAAATGGCCATTCATCAGTTACTTGACAGCTATGGCAAAAGAGGGGAAGAATAGTTAAAAATTCTGCAAGATTAAGATGAGGAAAAGTAACTTTTTCGGTATTATAGTGTCCCTTTAATTATATACCCAGGCCTGTATTTTTTGCCCATTGCAACTCATTTAAGAATGACCAAAAAAAATAACCACTTGTGTTTAGTCATTTTCAAAACATTAATCGTAGTGAAGATATGCCAAATGCTTTCCCTGAAATGAGCTTGATACAGTACCTGGGAAACCTAGGGAAGGAATCATTGTGATATGTTACTTTCCTGTTTTACTTGTTATTTCATTGAAAGCATTGCCCTGAATACCACCAGTCCACACCCACACATCTATCCTAGGCCACATCCCCTGTTCAGGTCATGTTATGAAAGCATCATCACACCAGAAGGACACAGGAAATAATGGAAAAAAGGAATTAAAGGATCAGGGATCTGATGCAAGTCAGACCATCTGAGTCAGTAATCCTAAAGAGGACTTATTGTCCCCCTTACCAAACTTGCTCATAGAGGCTGTCTACATAGAGGGGCATCGGTCTATCCAGTGTTTTTAGATTATTCAAGAAGGGAATTCAATAGGGTAAGAAACAGATATGGTTGACTTCATAACAGAAACTATGGAAATAAAAAAGGAAATGTGCAGAACCACAAGTAATTCTGGGTGAAAACAAAATGGCAAAAGTGACAGTAAATTCTCAATTCCAAACAGCAGTCCATCTACCCTGTGTATATTTAGTACCTGGATTATTTTCATTCTAAGATTCCATGTAAATGTGTAAAACTTACCTTATACATTAGGAGCTCCAGGCCAGCAGCTCTGACTTGGAGCCCTGGGTCGGATAGCTGTATGATTGTCCTGCTGTTTTAGATCTTACTTGGCTTTCATTTTCTCACTGCCGTTTCCGTGATTTGTCCCCCTTCTAGAAATGTGACGCGAGATCTTCCGAACAATATTGGCAATGTGCTGTCCTTAACAGCGTAGTCTGTTGCAGTTCTTCCAGAGATATTTCAATGTTGCCCGTTGTACCAAAAGATCCAGCCAATCAGACTAAAAAAACGAGGATCGCCCCGGTGGTGTAAATTAGCAAAGTCACCGAACATCTGACCGTTTAGTTTGGAGTTCTGCAAAAGATCCCGACCAAACAATGAGATAACCCCGGCTAAATCCATCAAAACAGAGCGAAGAGGAGGGGCTAGCCGACATCGGTCTTCTAAAGGATTCGGAGCCTATTTCTCTACATATTCCAAATGACTGACTTTGTAGGATGTGTAACTGAAAGAAAATGTGGAAACTCAAAGAAAAAAGGAATGTGAAAACTGGTCTGACAGGTTAAGACTAATGGGGAGGTGGAAAGGATCAGTTTTCATTGTGTATTAAATGTTTCAGAGTGTACTATAATGCTCAGGAGGTACCAGATAAGAACAGAAAGGTGAGGTGTGTTGTAAAGGACTCAACACTATTAAACAAAAACGTAAAATCGCTTCCTGCAATAAGAGGGTATCCACATAGCAACGAGGACACAACAGACCCAGATAGGACGGTTAATTAACCATCATTCACTACTCTATCCCAGTGATGTAGACTTTAGTTATCCTGAACTACAACTCCTAGCATACGCGCTCTGCAATTAAAAGAGACATTGCATATCAGCACAAAACAAAGCAAAAAACAAAGCAGAACGCATTTACAGGAAAAATATGTTTTTTTTTTAGTAGTTAACTATAGCCTATAGCCGTAATAGTGTTGTATTGTAATGATGTGATCTCCAGACATTCTACTAAGCGAGAGTTCAAAAATAGGAAATAATAGTAAAGCTGTCTGCAAGGAAGGAACGATGTACAAAAGTTTATTGCGAACAAAGCATTCTTGTATTTTTCTTGACTGGGTGTTCTAGGAACAAACATCTCTAAGGGTTAAGCTTGGGGTATATACATGCGATAGAGTATGCAACATCCAAACCTCATGAGAACGCGTTTCGCTGACAATTCGTTCGTTGATTGGCATTTGGTTGTGCATTGTTGAACTGACCCCTGACCGATAGGAACGAGGACTATAATGTCACTATTATTTATAATCTGCATCACCAGATTAAAAATAAATGTGTCTGCTTAGTAAGGAAAACTCTAGTAGGATGGCAAACTTGTGGCTTTCGTGATCGAAAACTAATACCTCCCCACATACATGGCTGCAATCGCTTGTGAGTTGCATTTTTAAAATATCTGGGGGCTGCAAATTCGACTTCCCTGATCTAGATTGTAAACCATGGAGGTAGGCGTGGCTTCCTTTAAATGTGGGAGTTGATGTTTGAAAGAAGGCGTTGTCAAATTAGGTACATGAAAGCACACATAGTTGGCAAATATTACCATGGCACCATTCTAATTAATGTAAAATAGGTCAGTGAAATAATGTTGTACTGAACATATAGGGCAATGCAAGGGTACCAATGCAAAAAATGTACAAATATTATCTAAGGGCTAGTCTCCCCTAGGGTATTTTTCTGCGCGTTTTGTGAATTGCACCTGCATGTGCACCAGAGCATGCCAATGTAAGATATGTAAGAGGACCCCACTATGTTCACTGCCTGCACTGTGCTTTGCCCGTTTTTGCAGACACATGCGATCACCTTTTTTGTGCGCAGCATGCGCTGCCATAGGGCAACATCAAAAGAAGCGCATCGCAAGCAGGCGTGGTAGCGAGCAAGAATCGTGCGAAACATTGCAATGCGCGCGCGATTTGTGCACTAAATGTACAAAGTTATACTGTATATATAAGATTTTGATTCCATTTACTGTTTGGATTGGGTACAAGTCAAAAAGTCTTGGAGCTAAAAACACACAAAAGTTTGGGATTCACCGTCTAAAAATTTAGTACAAGGTTCCACATTCAAATTCCTATGATACTCAGCACCACGCACTGCAAAAAAAATGCTTAACACAATAGATCTGCTGCCAAATAGATTATTTTAAGCAGCTCAGGTGTTTCACCCCAGACGTAACCAAAGGGAAATCACACTAGAATAACATAAATATATATATATATTGTATATCATCTAAATGTCAATGCAGATTGTAAAACCCAGCAGTGGGGCCTAGCTCTATATGGAAATAAATAATTACAGCGGCTTTTTTTTTTACTTGTTATTTTTTCTTTAAGTAGAAATTTAGAGAAACGTTAATTGAACAAGTTCTCCTTTCATAGAGCTTGTTCGCAGTAGGGGATGTTCCGTTCACACCTGGGAGCTGCGGTGCAGGGCTTTGCTTCCAACACACTGCATGCATCAGTTTGGTGCTGTACGGCATAGCGTAAATGAAACCAGTGGACACCGCTATGTGAAAAAAGCAGAGGAACATCACTCAACATCACACCAACATCACTCCCCTGCGTTACGCACGGTAGTGTGTGAACGTAGCCTAATAGGAAACAGTAATGCCTTGTAGCACTGAGTCTTTTAGCGCTGGTTTTAAATTTACCCTCTATACATGTTCTACCTGAGCTCCAGGTATTTTCCCATAGTCACCAGGGTTGCATTTGCCATGAGGCACAATGAGACATATGCCTCAGGCGGCATCCCTGAAACTAAAAACAAAGGCGGCAGATCATCAGCGGTTTCTCTATGCTTAACCGGAGGCCGGCACCTTGTGAATGATGCACGTGCAAGAATATAAATGCCTACTGGGTTCGGGCGGTCACTGTACTGTTAGTGGTAGTGCATAGACAAGTAGTGCTGTGCAGTGCTGCGCACAATCCCTGGATATAAGCAGCTACAATTGAATTTGATGGTCATTAAAGGGTAAGTTCAGTGCAAAATACATATACTTTAAAGAAGAAAGAGCAGTATTTCTCCATTCTAATGACCTTAACCTGTCCATTCAGCATTGTGTCTGTGTATAAATAAATGCTTCCGAAATTCTGACTTCCTGTTTGCAGGATCCCTTATAGAGACTGTTATGGTCTTGCCCTTGACCCAGCACCTGGGTTGATTCAGTTTTACACTTCCTATAGTTTCCTAAGCTTTGATTTCTTCAAGGCTTTCAATTTGCTATTGTATAAGGCAATGACAGGTGGCCTCTGGCAAGAAACCAAGGGAACAATAATAAGCTTAGGTTACAAAGAACATGGACATAAAGGAATCCTGCAAATTTTATGAGACATAAATAGTCTGAGAAGGTCTACGGCATGAGAAGAAATTCATAATAACAAAAGGAAAGGTAGGTCAGCATTTTCTTGACCCTACTTAATACTTTTATTTCATTTTTTCCCTCTAAAAATGTTATGATGTTTCATTATTATATAAATTGTCTAGAACTTTTAGGTCTGCAGTTAACTTATTAACTACCACAGACCATTACAAAGCCATACATAGCATACACATGCATGGGTACATACCAAACCTAAGGAATGTAAGGATTGCAAATCATGGTAAAACTAAGGCATGTCCATAAATGTCCTACGTTTTCAAGAGAGGAACGCAGGGAGAAATGATTAAGCATATTCTCTAAAAAAAACAATAAACGCCTGGGGCTGATGCAATAAAGGTACAAATGTTTGCACATGCTATTTATCTGCAGCAACCAATCAGATCGGGTGGGTACCCACGAGTTTTAATAGGTTGTGGGTGGGTCGGGTAGACGAATAATTGTTATCAATCGGAAACAATGGCATTGTGTTTAGCACCTACCCTAAAGGGTTATACACACGTACGATCGCGGGTCCCGACCCGTGACGCATGATGTGTACAAAACGTTCGTTGGGCGATAATCAGCCTGTGTATGGGCACGTCTGAACGTCCGTTTCGAGACCAGCGACGCACGAGTGTACGAACGTTTGTTTCGGCCAATAATCGGCCCGTGTGTAGGCCCTTTATCGTCTCGAATGGGACGTTCAGACGTGCCCATACACGGGCTGATTATCGCCCAAAACGAACGTTTGTACACATCATGCGTCGCGGGTCGGGACCCGCAATCGCACATGTGTGTACGAACCTTAAATCACACTATGGCAGATAAAGGGTATTTGCCAGCATGGAAACAGATGGCATGTGATTTCATTGTCTTTGTAAATCTTCTGGCCCTAATGATCTATGGACGTGGATGATTCTAGTGGGATAAGAAGAATCTACCACTTGATGAGGTTCAGCTATAAATACAGCAGGTATGTGGACCTCCAGGTGATTGACATTTAAAGCTACGTACACACGTTGGATAATTGTCTACGCATTTGCGCGACCAGAGGACATTTGTCCCGGCCGACAAATAGTCCTTACATGTGTACCCAGCCTTTAAATTCCAGCATTGTACAACAGCAGGCAAGGGGACGGGAATGCTGGGAGTTGTAGTTTTCAAAATAGCATAAATACTACACAACATATAAAGGTGTAGATATTTCACTGCAGCTCCACCTGCTCCCTACCCATAATCCTCTGTTATGGTACCTGCTCATTGAACTTTTATTGTCTCTCATAACGCAAGTTTAGACAGTGGTGGTTACTGTATACCAGGGATCTCCTGCCTGTGGGCCTATATTGCAGACATCCCCACCCGCCCCTTCAGGCTTGTGCGGGGGTGGGGGTTGGATGTCACAGGGGCATGGCCTGTGTTCTGGGGGTGGTGGGGGAGGGGGTTAGAGGCATTCCCAGGGCATGGCCTTGGAAAGTAGGAGTGACTTGGGAGGAGACTCAAGTCTTTCTCAAGTACGAGACTCTGGTCTCGCGGGAGACCACCCCAGAATGAGGGAGACTCCCAGGCGATCCTGGAGTGTGGGACACCTGCATTTGTTTGTAAAATAAACTCCCAGCATTCCACTAAAGTACTCACAATATCAGAAGGTATCCAGGAATGCTGGAAGTTGTTTTTTCAAACATTTGGATACCTGAAGACCCTGCTATATATTTTATTGGTATGGTAGGTTTGATTCTATGAACATTTTAGACTTTTTTTTAACTTCTATGTACAAAATTAGGATAAAGAGGGGAGGGTTGGATTTGGGTCCGAAACTTGCAGGTCGGGTCGTGGGTATGAAGCGGGTAGAAAAGTGTGTTGGGATCAGGTGTGGATATGGTTTTTCGGGTAGGGGGCTGGAAATTAGCCTCACCCAGCACTCTACAACCCTATTTCTCATTCTATTGCAGGATTATCCCTCTTATGAGTAACAGCTTCTTTCTGTCACCATTTGCAACCAATTCAGTCTGAAATATACTTCTCTTTGTAGCACATCAAACATTAAAGGCAAGGGACTGGATGACTAATAAACAAACATTTTTGAATTTTCCACCACTCTCTCTTTTTCTCGTCTTTTGACCGTGGTTTTTGATTTTTCTACAGCATTTATGAGCGCAATTTTCATTACAATTTACTATAAGCGACTTTCTAAAAATCGTCCAGATGCATCCAAAACGGGTTCATTTAAAAACGGGACTAGCTTCTACTCAGGATATCAGGATAACCAATTTTGCTATAAATGGTCATGAGCATCAATTGAGTTGGAAATGATGGTCTTATGTCAACCTGACCAACCTCATTCACCCCTGTATTCGGTGTACAGTCCCAGATAGTATCTGCACATGCTCAATGACTTCTCTGCCATGTTACCTTTCCCTACTTGTGTGACCTGCCCATTTTAGGTGAGCTGATTGTTTATAGTTAAGCCTAATGCTTGAATCGGTAACCCTTGAATGTAGCGTTCCATTTGGTAACACTCAAATATATCCTTCAATTTCGGTAACCCTTGAATGTGGCCTTCGATATCGGAACCCTCAATTGTATCGTTCAGTAACCTTGATGTAGCGTTAGATTTGGTAACCTTAATAGTAGCAAAAACTCGATGTGAAACCCAACAATTGCCTGATCAGGGGGGAAGTTTGGTGATATGTACATGTTCCCCAGACCATTTTCCAGGTACCAGAGCCATTTACAGTAAGTTACCATTGTTATTTATCTGTATTTAAGTGAACCTTTGGAACTATTTCTCCCCATTGAGGGGTGGACAGTCCCTTTAACAACCACAAATCAGTTTTTTTTCCAAATAATGGCTTTTAGGGAACCATTGATATGCCACAAATATATTTTTATCTGCCTACTTAAGCCTTGTACATATGTGTGATAGTGTGTACAAGGACCAGCAAATGGTTGTTTCAGCTGATAATCACGGGTCACCGTTTGTTTGTGATCGTTCAGGCTGATTGATGAACAACGCCAAACCGAATGGCCACACGTGCATATCTGCCAGTTATATACCAGGATATACTAATGCTTTTGCTTAGCAAGATTAAAACTGGCCATTCATCAGTTACTTGACAGCTATGGCAAAAGAGGGGAAGAATTAGTTAAAATTCTGCAAGATTAGATGAGGAAAAGTAACTTTTTCGGTTATAGTGTCCTTTAATTTATATCCCAGGCCTGTATTTTTTGCCCATTGCAACTCAATTTAAGATGACCAAAAAAATAACCACTTGTGTTTAGTCATTTTCAAACATTAATCGTAGTTGAAATATGCCAAATGCTTTCCCTGAAATGAGCTTGATACAGTACCTGGAAGACCTAGGGAAGGAATCATTTGATTGTTTACTTTCCTGTTTTACTTGTTATTTCAATGAAAGCATTGCCCTGAATACCACCAGTCCACACCCACACATATCATCCTAGCCACATCCCTGTTCAGGTCATGTATTGAAAGCATCATCACACCAGAAGGAAACAGAAATAATGGAAAAAGGAATTAAAGGGATCAGGGATCTGATGCAAGTCAGACCATCTGAGTCAGTAATCCTAAAGAGGACTTATTTTCCCTTTACAAACTTTGCTACATAGAGGCGTCTACATAGAGAGCATCGGTCTACAGTAGTTTTTTAGATTATTCAAGAAGGGGAATTCAATAGGTAGAACAGATATGGTGACTCTCATAACAGAACTATGGAAATAAAAAGGAAATGGCAGAACCACAAGTAATTCTGGTGAAACAAAATGGAAAAGTGACAGTAATTCTCAATTCCAAACAGCAGTCCATCTACCCTGTGTATATTTTAGTACCTGGATTTATTTTCATTCTAAGATTCCATGTAAATGTGTAAAACTTACCTTATACATTAGGAGCTCCAGCCAGCAGCTCTGACTTGGGGAGCCCTGGGTCTGGATAGCTGTAGATTGTCTGCTGTTTTAGATCTTACTTGGCTTTCATTTCTCCACCTGCCGTTTCCGTGATTTGTCCCCCTTCTAGAATGTGACGCGAGATCTTCCGAACAATATTGGCAATGCTGCTGTCCTTAACAGCGTAGTCCTGTTGCAGTTCTTCCAGAGATATTTCAATGTTGCCCGTGTACCAAAGATCCAGCCAATCAGACTAAAAAAACGAGGATCGCCCCGGTGTAAATTAGCAAGTACCGCAAATCCTGACCGTTTAGTTGGAGTTCTGCAAAGATCCCGACCAACAATGAGATAACCCCGGCTAAATCCATCAAAACAAGCGAAGAGGAGGGCTAGCCGACATCGGTCTAAAGGATTCGGAGCCATTTCTCTTACATATCCAAATGACTGACTTTGTAGGATGTGTACTGAAAGAAAATGTGGAACTCAAAGAAAAAGGATGAAACTGGTCTGACAGGTTTAAGACTATAAAGGGAGGTGGAAAGGATCAGTTTTCATTGTGTAATTAACTGTTTCAGAGTTGTACTATAATGCTCAGGAGTGTAGAAAGAACAGAAAGGTGAGGTGTGTTGTAAAGGACTCAACACTATTAAAAACAACCGTAATGCTTCCTGCAATAAGAGGGATCCACATCAACGAGACACAACCGACCCAGATAGGACGGTAATTAACCATCATTCACTACTCTATCCCGTGATGTAGACTTTAGTTATCCTGAACTACAACTCCTAGCATACGCGCTCTGCAATTAAAAGAGACATTGCATATCAGCCAACAAAGCAAAAAACAAAGCAGAACAGCATTTACAGAAAATAATGTTTTTTTTTATTAGTTTAACTATAGCCCTATAGCCGTACATAGTGTTGTAATGATGTGATCTCCAGACATTCTACTAAGCGAGAGTTTTAAAAAAGGAAATAAATAAGTAAAGCTTTTCTGCAAGGAAGGAACGATGGTACAAAAGTTATTGCTGAACAAAGCATTCTTGTATTTTTCTTGACTGGGTGTTCTAGGAAACAACATCCTCTATAAGGGTTAAGCTTGGGTATATACATGCGATAGCGTATGCAACATCCAAACCTCAATGAACAGCCGTTTCGCCTGACAATTGTTCGTGTATTGGCATTTGGTTGTGCATTGTTGAACTACCCCTGACCGAAGGAACGAGGACTATAATTGTCACTATTATATAATCTGCATCACAGATAAAATAAATGTGTCTGCTTAGTAAGGAAAACTCTAGTAGGATGGCAAACTTGTGGCTTTCTCGTTGATCGAAAACTACAACTCCCACATACACTGGCTGCAATCGCTGTGAGTTGCATTTTTCAATATCTGGGGGGCTGCAAATTCGACTTCCCTGATCTAGATTGTAACCATGGAAGGTAGGCGTGGCCTTTAAATGTGGGAGTGATGTTTTGAAAGAAGGCGTTGTCAAATTAGGTACATGTAAAGCACACATAGTTGGCAAATTATTACCACTGGCACCATTCTAATTAATGTAAATAGGTCAGTGAAATAATGTAGTACTGAACATATAGGGCAATGCAAGGTCCAATGCAATGAAAAATGTACAAATATTTATCTAAGGGCTAGTCTCCCACTGGTATTTTTTGCGCGTTCTGTGCATTGCACTGCATGTGCACCAGAGCATGCCAATGTAAGACTATGTAAGAGGCCCACTAGTTCACTGCCTTGCACTGTGCTTTTGCCCGTTTTTGCAGCACATGCGATCACCTTTTTTTGTGCGCATCGCATGCGCTGCATAGGGCAACATCAAAAGAAGCGCATCGCAAGCAGGCTGGTAACGAGCAAGAATCGTGCACATTGCAATTGCGCTGCGCGATTTGTGCACTAAATGTACAAAGTTATACTTTATATATAGATTTTGATTCCATTTACTTTGGATTGGGTATCAAGTCAAAAGTCTTGGAGATAAAAACACACAAAAGTCTTGGGATTACCGTCTAAAATTTTATTACAAGGTTTCCACATTCAAATTCCTGATACTAGCACACGCACTGCAAAAACATGCTAACACCAATATAATCTCTGCAAATAGTTTTATTAAAGCAGCTCATGGTGTATCACCCTCAGAGTAACCAAAGGGAAATCACAATAGATATAAATAAATATACATAATATAAAAAGGCAGGCATTATGGACTATCAAATCTTATTTGTATGTATAATTTATTTAGGGCATGTTCCTCTGAAAGGAAATTTGACTTATAAAGAAGTCCCAAACCTACTTATTGCTATATATAAATTAACAAAAACACTTCTAATCTTACTTAATAAGGTACACACATTAACGATAAGGGACATCCCATAGTTTCCGATGCCAACAAAACCATTTAATGGACCTAAATTTCCCTTGGTGCGGTCTGCTCCTGTATGTTGTATAGGGAGTTGACACAATCGTAAAGTGTGTGGCAGTCCCGATGATCTCCCATACGTGTGTAGCCACATCTTTGAAATATGAAGGACAGAATCTTTTGTTTGTTACAGTGTGTACCCAAGCTTTACACAAGATGATCCTTTGCTGGTGCTCTCTTCTCCTCTGCAGCTTCTGTGTATTGCCCTCAAAGCCGTGATGCTGGCTCATGACCATACCCGAAGCTGTCTCTCTGCTGCTTGTGTGGCATGTATTCTATGTTCTGAAGCAAGAATGCATTAGACAAAGGATATGGTTCGGTGATTCGAATTTTTATGTGGTTGGTGTTGCCTCTAAGGTTGGAACTGTGTGGAGCACAAGTGGAACTTTGAGATTCACATAGCATATGCGTGACATATGGTTGATGCTGTTGGTGGAGTGTATTTGGCGATTGGATTTTAAAGACAACAAACTGTACTTTTGATCTGAACATTGGCAGAATGGTTCCAGATTAATTTTTTTGTATATGACCCTTAAAGATGATCACAATGCCATCATTTGCTATCGGAACTGCTCAAGGTTGACAAGCCAACTTTGAGTCCCTGGCTGTATAAGCAGTAACTTTGGTTCCCACGCTGACACATTTTAGCCACTCCTTTTACCCACCCCATTAGCTACACACATTGAATACTTGGGAGAGTTACAGACAGACAGAAGTAGACAGAATGGATAGACACAAAGGGGCATTTTTATAAAGATCCGTTAACATCCCCATTTCTATATCACCACACGATCATCTTACCAACTTATTTATAAGCCAATCGTTTACACTGCAATGTGGGGGATGTTTTTCTCTGCATTAGCGCACTTAATGTAGTGTGCGCGCACTGCCGCCAAGTGGGGGCTGCTGGAGTGGGGGGGGCATGTCACACTAGTGGCATGCTCATAGGGTGGTGCACAACAGCAGGGGATCCCCTTCTTATTGCCCTGGTGGCACTGACAAGTGACTTTTGGGGCTTAAGGTGTCCCAGCTCGAAACTGGACCCCCTCGCCTTTGTTGGGCCTGAGCTCAAAACCAGGACCTCCATTGGCTCTTAGAAGAGCCCTTGTGGGAGGTGCGCATTACCTCAAGATGTAGAACCATGATGTCAACCTCTATATGGGGTGGTGGGAGCTGATCAACTTTTTTTTACGCTTTATGATGATTTAATCATCCATATGGCAAGGCACTGAAAATGAAGCTATAGTTGTCTTCTATTGAAATAATACATTTTTATAAATGATAAACATCAAATACTATTTTGGATGTTTTATTTTAGAACACGGGGTGATATCGAAACTGAACAGAAAACCTTTTAGGAGAAACATTCTGCTTCACTACAAACGCGGTTCGGACAAGATGGTCTAATGTTGCGGAAGCGCTCGGTCGAGTAAGTAAAATCGTTATTGTTTTGGCCACCTTAAGTAATTACTCAATGATAGACTGTCTAGAGTCCAGAAGATGGGCATCTAGCTGTATAATTGTAGGCCAAGAAAACAGTAGCCATATACATGACCCAAAGGTTTTCTGATCGGAATAATGATTAGCGGAGACATCATAAATTTGATCAGAAGAATATCGTACTTCCCTACCTTGTGATGAAGATCTTCCGTAATTCAGTTTAAAAACTACGGAAGAAAGTTTCTGGAAGATGGGTGGGGGGGGTGGGGGGTCAACAGAAAATTTCTGCCTTGCCTTATCAGTTTTTTTGAAAAACACAGAAAAATGTCTTCAATATTCCAATCAAGTATTTGCCAAATTGATTGAATTATCAATGTCATGTATGGAGGCCTTAAAATCTACTGTATAAGCAGAGAGATCATACCCTCAATTTTGTTACCACATATACCAAGGAGTCTAGGCAGGTCTAAAGGGTATGTCCACCCTTAAATCTAATTTTTAATATAGCCTTCCCCTGGTCCCCCAGCCCCAACCGCCTCATTATCTTTAGAAAGTGCCCCAAATTTTACTTACCCCCCTCTTTCCTCTGCCTTGCTCCCGGCCCTCTGCTTGCGAGAAAATGCAAGCAGAGGGGCGGGACGGCAGTTGCGTCTGTGATTGGCTGTGCGGCAGCCAATCACGGACGCGGTTGCCGGTCATTCAGGTGCAGCGGAGGAAAAGGGGGAGGTAAGTAAGAGTTTGGGGAGCTTTCTAAAAATAAAATTATGCGGTTGGGGCTGGAGGACCAGGGGGAAGGCTATATTAAAGGGGATAAATGCTAGGGGAGGAATCCGGAGAGGGGAGGGGAGAAGGGCTGCAGTACGCATGCCAAACTTCTCCCAGAGGCCAGGTAGGAGGCAGAGTCCTATATGGACTCTGCTATATCCTGGTGGGAGTTTTTGGGACTTTGGGGTGGGGACTACAGGAGAACCCTATGGAGCTGGGATGTAGGTAAGGATTAAACTACACTACATGATGGGGCCAAAAACTGCCCACCAGGAGGCTAGCAGGTCCATATAGACACTGCTGCTAGCTGGCCTCAGGTAGATTTTTTGCCATGCGTACTGCCAGCTTCTCCCCCCTCCCTCTCCTCCCGTTCTGCTATCCCTCCCCCTAGCAAAAACCCTTTTATACATATTCCCCATGTCTCCGCCCCAACCGCATATTTTTTATTTTTAGAAAGCTCCCCAAACTCTTACTACCTCTCCTCTTTCCTCCGGCGAAGTGAGCTGCCGGCAGCCGCGTCTGTGATTGGCTGCCGCTCAGCCAATCACAGACGCGGCTGCCGGTCCCGCCCCTCTGCTTGCATTTCCTTGCAAGCAGAGGGCCGGGAGCGCGGCGGAGGAAAGAGGGGAGGTAAGTAGAGTTTGGGGGGCTTTCTAAAAAAAAAAAAATATAGCGGTTGGGGCTGGGAGCCCAGGGGGGACCTTATATAAAAGTTCAATTTAGGTGACATACCCTTTAACATTATTAAGAAACATTGGTGATTTATCCATGAACCTGACTAATTTGGTTCTTTCTAAAGGTTCCCAATGTTGCTTACAGTAAGGATGATTCTATTGCTGGTAGTCTGGTACCTAGTATGCTTCCTAAAGTGATATATGGCTCCACTAATTAGTTATCCATGACAGGGACTTATAAATGTGGACATACCAGATGTATATGTTGCAGCTCCATTTTAATATCCAAAGTTTTACGAGTACGCCACAGGTGAGAATTTTTAAATATATGATTATATCAACTGCCATACTAAGGACACTGTATATATAGCTACCTGTGGATGTCTCAGACAATATGCTGGTAAGACAAAGTAGACGAACATTTTAATTCCATCTCCAATATAGACCAGAGGTCAGCACTATCTATTCATGGTAGGACATGTAATTTGGGGTCTACATTTTTAGGGGGGGTTGAGACTTTGGGTCCTAGAGGAGGCAACTTGGATAACAAAATGACTAGAAGAGAAATGGGGTGGATACTGAAGTTGGGAACAAGACTAAAGGCCTAAACAAAGGATAGAAGTATATTTCTTTTAGTAATACGGTATTGTCTTTATTAGGGATGTTACCCTTAAAATTAAAATAGTAGCCAGGCTACCCTTTAAACTACGTAATTTATGAGTCACCTTGGTTAACTTATGACGTATATTCATTATAAATGATTGGTTTTACCAACCCTGAAGGAATTCTGAATCTGCTCTATTAGGTACTCTTTAGATTTCTGGATAAATATAGATATATACTTTTTAAATTGTACATACTATGGATATTATTATCACTAGTATTACATGCTTCAGCCTCAGCTCCTACCTCTCTACCCATGTATATATACAGTATATTATGTAACTTGTTCTTAATGCTTTTTAATGGTAATTATCTACGGTATGTTGTATTCAATAGATACACCGGTGCATAGGGTGTGACTTTACATCTGATGATGGATGATAGATAGTTGGCATAAAACGCGGCAGGTGCATGTCTGCTTGTTTTTATCAGAGTTATGTTTTACAAGTTTCTTACACAGCTGCAGTTTCTCTACTTATTATAAGGATAGACAGGGGAAGATAATCTATCTTCCTTTGTGCTCATCTGTATCATCATCATCTGGCTAGTGAATTTGAGGGCTGATTTAAAAATGGCTGGGGAACTGGAGGGCTGACATTATATGCCACATAGAGGGTGGTAACATATGTGCCCCCAAACACAGACTGGTAAATATAACTCACTGTTCCTCCCCAGGATGCAGGACATGTGACAGCACCATGGCAAGGCTGAGGTAGGGAGAGAGACATATAAAGCAACAACTGGAAGCAGAGTGCACAGCCTGTCCATATCTCTAGGGAGACAGACATAGATAGAAAGGGACAAATAGGGGAAGAACAGAGAGATATTGGAACACATGACCATAGACCAAGCGTTGCCGGCTCCCTATAAAACTACTATAGAGATTTTTCCTGGAGGTTGTCACGCCCTCCCTATAGCTCATGGTCCCGCCAGCCCCCGAACAAGCCATCACTGCCACCCACCCTACCAGGAAGTAGTGCCAAATCGAGAGCTTATATAATAGGCAGCGCGCGTCATGATGTCACATCTGTAGAAGGTTGACGCATTGTACGGAAAGCTGGGAAAAGGTCACAAGCTTGGTAGTGGGTATTTAAACTCTGCAGCGCAGGCTTGGTGATCAGCTGATATCTTGAGTATTGGAGAATGTAAGACATCATGTGACTAACATATATACTGACCAGCTCCATAGCCTGCACCAATATCGGTTTCCATTTTATTTTCTCTGACAGAGGGGAGGCTGCATGCACCCTATAGTTAGGGGTTTGTGAGAAAGCTCATGACCCTGGTAGGCACTAACGCTAATATACTTACCACATTCAACTTTACCTATCATATTACCTCATAATAAAGACACAAACCACCTTTTATTGGATCAAAACATGTCAGTTTTATTTAATTAGAAAATTACATAATTAATTAAGAATTTCATAAACATGTATAACCATACCCATGAGAAAAAACACCCAGGTCATCAGCCGCAGTTTCCTAGCTGATGATCACCATAAATGCCAGCTACCCCTCTTTGGGATTAGACCAGCCCACATATCCACTGTATTGATTTATCAATATATAATTCAACCAATCCATATACCCCCAAAACTGACTTTATTAAATATATATATAAATCCTACTCAAGACAATTAACCTATATCTTTCCTCATAATATGAGCAAGATCACTAAATGGGAAGGGGAGGCCGGGTTTAACAAGTTGTTTTGGCGCTCTCTTCCCCCCCCCCCTTAAGAACCAAACTTCCTGACACACCCCCTTTCAACTACCAATCCCAATTCCCTCTCATAGTGCCACCAGGTCATGTGCCCCTCCAACTAGCTGTGCTTATTTCAGTGGCTAACATGACCCTGGTATATCTGTTGTTTTTAATTAGATCAACTGGACTTAAGTTTAGTTCTTGAAGATGTTTTGCTAGTCATCTGGCTGGCTCTCAATTCAGAATGACAAGAATCTGTGGAAAATTCCAATTAGCATATCACAGCCAAGTGTTGGATGTAGCTAAGAGGTGTTATAGGAAACGCCCAGAGTAAGGGGTCAAAACAGCATTGTACATGGAGACAGTTTTGCCATGTAACCCATCCTAATGAATTAATAAAGAACCAAACTGATTAGGTCTATCCCGAACAAATTCCAAAAAACATTACACCGGACAAGTCCTCGAATTACCAACAGAATTTAAAACTGAAAATACACCCCCCCCCCTTTGGGCTCTCTAATCAGTAATATCAATTTTCCATTTTTTTTAATTGAACATCAGCAAATTACAAACCCCCTTGTATCTTTTTATTGGGACTAACCAATTCTATTAACCTAAAAGCTCCATAAAAAGTCAGAGAGAAAGCTAATTTGAACAAAATACATTCAAAACCTGATGATGTAAATCTATGTAATGATCAAACATCCCTTCCAAAATATGCATAGTTATAGGTCTTCTTTTATCACAAGTTTTCTTCCCCCGCTTATAACCTTTTACTGCTTGATGAATTATAACATTTTTTGTAAAATCCCTACCCTGAATCCATTTGAAGAAAAAAAAAACTAAGGGCTGCTAAAGACCTATTTATCATGCTTATTGATACGCCATGGTCAAATAAATTAGCTACATAATAAATCAGAAGCCCCAACATATCATCATCTCTACTACCTATACCCAATTCAGATTGTAATTGCAACCATTCCAACCAAACCTTCTGCTAGCTAGCCCATGTTGAGTGAGCCAAAGAATTCATTAACCAAGTTCATACTTCCGACACTAGTTTCCAAAGATGCCCCAGGCAAACTCTTCCTTCCTGTTGTGCCTGTGGGGTAACCCGCCGAAACTTGTCCATCTGAAAACGTGATAAAGAGTCAGCAATATCATTTCTGCAAACAGGAACATGCCTTGCTTTAAAATTAATATTCAACTGTAAACATTTTAGCACCAAATAACATAACAGAGCCGAAACTGGTAATGAAGCGGATGTCAAATTATTGATAGCAAGGACCACACTCATGTTATCCGAATAAAATCTCACATTATGATTACTGAATGACTGACCCCATAATTCTATTGCAACTATTATGGGTAACAGTTTCAACAGCGTCACGTTTTGTCAACCCCTTTATTTCCCATTGCCGAGGCCAATAACCTGAGCACCAGTTACCCTGCCAATAGGCTCCAAAACCACAAGCCCCAGCAGCATCCGTAAATAATTCCAACTGTTCATTGCTTACCACTGCATTTTGCCAATAAGCTTTCCCATTGAATTTATTAGAAATTCCGCCCAAATTCTCAAATCATCCTTTATTTCAGGTTTAATTCTAATAAAAATGTACACCACCTGTTAACAAGGCCAAACGACAGGAAAAAACACGACCCATTGGTAAAATTCTACAAGCAAAATTGAGTTTCCCCAATAATGATTAAATCTGCTTTAAACTAACCTTTTTTATACCAACAAAGTAGCTTCAATGGTTGATTTTAAATCGTCAATCTTTTCTTGAGGTAACCTACAAACTTGTGCAACTGAATCAATTCCAATGCCTAAAAAGCGTAGACAAGTTGTGGGACCGATTGTTTTTTCTTCTGCTAGCGGTATACCAAATTGGTTGGAAATAAACCTCATGGATGTAAGCATGACAGCACATAAATTTGAACTTTTAGGTCCAACAAAAAGAAAGTCATCCAGATGAGTTATAGAATAGGCGCCAGTAACCTTTTTGACCACCCATTCCACAAAACTACTGAACGCTTCAAAATATGCACAAGATATAGAACAACCCATAGGAAGGGCTTTATCAACATAGAATCCCCCATCAAAAAAGCATCCTAACAAATGTAATGAGTCTGGATGTATTGGAAGCAATCTATCTATGTCTATATATGTCTTCACCATTAAGGCCCCTCTCCCAGCAGCTTTAACTAATGAAACAGCTACATCAAATGAAATACAAGTTACCCTTACTAGATCCCTAATAATACCATCATTTACTGAATCACCTACAGGATAAAATAAATGATGAATCAACCTGAATTTCCCAGATTCTTTTTTAGGTACTAGGCCCAAAGGAGAAACTATCAAATGGTGGTTTAGTAAAGCCATTCTACCTAAATTTACTTTTTTCCTTAATTTTTCTTTAACTACCGTATATACTCGAGTATAAGCCGACTCGAGTATAAGCCGAGGTACCCATTTTTGCCTCCAAAATTAGAAAAACATGATTGACTCGAGTATAAGCCGAGGGTATACAGTAACCCTAATATCTTTCCACTGTAGATGTTTGGAAACTACAACTCCCAGCATGCTTGGTTGCTGGGAGTTGTAGTTTCCAACCACCTATAGTAGAAAGGTATTGGGGGTTACTGTATGGCATACTGTCCCCCACCCTAATACCTTTCCACTGTAGATGTTTGGAAACTACATCTCCCAGCATGCTTGGTTGCTGGGAGTTGTAGTTTCCAACCACCTATAGTAAAAAGGTAATGTGGGTGTCTGCATGGCATACTGTCCCCCCAGAACCGGTCCTGACTGCAATCCTCCTCCTGAAAATCCCTGAAAGGACTGAAAATTCCCACCAAGCTCAACATAGTGATTCTGTAACCCTTTGTTATTCATCAAACAAAGCCATAAACTGATGTCTCTGTGATCCCAATCCAATTCCTTCCTGATCGCCATCCTTTGTCTAAATTGTTCCATGCTTGTCCTCTATACACCCTATGTGCTTCCCAAATGCTATCCTGATAAAATAATGCAGAGCATTGTTCCGGATGTCTTTCCTCCATAATACTACCAAAGACTGAAAATGCTTGCAACCAGTTCCCAAAAGTCCATGGAATCAGTCTGATTCTACGCTTTCTCTCATCTTCTTCCTTGTGATATTCCCTATACCGATCTCCTTTATCTAGATTAAATCGTTCTAATGGAAGTAAAGAAAAAATATCAATATAATCCTTATTTCAAATTTTTTCCCGCACCTCCTTTTTAACATATGCCCCTAAAGGACCCTCAAAACAAATGTAGGTATGACATTTCGCAGCATCTGAGACTGAGCTATTGACATCCTGCACATTTGTAACATTATGAACATTACTATTACCTGCAGGTTGCAAACCCTGCAAATTTGACGTTTTTGATAAATCCATTAACATAGGAGCACTTGTCAATGTTTCACCTAAGCCACTCAATCTTTGACCCAAACTGACATCCGTCTCATTAATCATATTTTTAGGCATATTAAAAGGACAATTATACTTACCATTTCCCCGATCCACTCCTGCAAAGTACCCAGGATGAGGACCTAAAACGCTAAGTCCTCACCTTTGGGTAGTTTACAAAAGTCCTGAAGTACTTACTTGTAATCTCCCTTGTAGCTCCGGTCGGATCCTCCCCACTGGCACTGTCAGTGACATTCCGGGAGGCAGCCAATGGGAAGACACGCCTCCTTGCAGAGCACGTCTTCCCATTGGCTGCCTCGCAACCAGTCACTCAAAGTGCCAATGGGGAGGATCGGACCAGAGCAACGAGGGAGATTACAAGTAAGTACTTCAGGACTTTTGTAAAGTACCCAGAGGGGAGGACTTAGCGTTTTAGGTCCTCACCCTGGGTACTTTGCAGGAGTGGGGGGAAAGGAACGAGGGGAAGGCGAGTATAATTGTCCTTTAACATTTGTATTAGCTATAACTTCAAATTGATTCAATAATTGCCTTAAACCAGGCATTAAACCACCAAAAGAACCAATATCAAAATTCTGAACTGGATGAATATCAAAATTATTGGATGGTTGAGATAAAGGTATACTGCACATATTTAATATGCCAGCGCCTTTACCAGTGAGTTGTACTTGATGATGCCATTGCTGGATCTCCACTTGTATTCCCTGGGCATTCCAGTTGTCGTCTATACCAAGATGCATCTTGAGCTGCTTGTACCTGTTGATACATCAAACCAGATAGTGTATGGTCCCCAATTCCTGAGACCGAAGCATCAATACCAGCACTTGTTATATCACAACTTAGGCCCTTTGGATACAATAAGCGGGTTAGAGAAAAACATCTAGCTGCATTTACCAATATAGTGGATCCTGATACTTGCTGCTCAATCCCCCCAGCGTACTGGTTGATGGTAAAGCCTGTTCATGCAAACAAATAGGAGAACATATAGGGTTAATCAGATTCTCTCTTACCTGCTCCATCCCACACCCGGTCAAAGTAACCTCATTAACTCTTACCGGTGTGCCCAATAGTTCAGTATTTCTTTCTCTGACATCCCTTTGATCTGCTGCTGGCTCCAAGTTCCTCTCCGCATGCCTGTTACACAATCCAGATGCACCATCACTTTTTCCTGCCCGACACAGCATACTTCTCCCCCCTCCTTCCTCGCACATTTCTGTTCCCCTCCTCCACTCTGCATTCAGCACTGCCAGATTCCTTTGCAGGACTGACACTTTCTTACCTGCATTTCTTTCTGGTATTCAGAGGTGAAGGACCGAATCGCTCTGCTGGGCGGGAACTCCTCCCTCTTCCACTTCCTGTTTCTGGTGATGTCACAGCCTGAGCAGGAGAAACAGCTTCCGTCACTGAAATTGGTGCATCTGCCAATAATTGCTGTAACCAGCTTTCATTCCTCAATTCTGCTTCCTCTTGGATCCTAGCCAGCAAACCATGTATGTCTGCCATTTTAACCAATCAAAGTTGTTTTGGCGCTCTTCCCCCCCCCCCCCTTAAGAACCTAACTTCCTGACACCCGCCCTTTCAACTACCAATCCCAATTCCCTCTCATAGTGCCACCAGGTCATGTGCCCCTCCAACTAGCTGTGCTTATTTCAGTGGCTAACATGACCCTGGTATATCTGTTGTTTTTAATTAGATCAACTGGACTTGAAGTTTAGTTCTTGAAGATGTTTTGCTAGTCATCTGGCTGGCTCTCAATTCAGAATGACAAGAATCTGTGGAAAATTCCAATTAGCATATCACAGCCAAGTGTTGGATAGTAGCTAAGAGGTGTTATAGGAACGCCCAGAGTAAGGTGTCAAAACAGCATTGTACATGGCAGACAGTTTCTGCCATGTAACCCATCCTAATGAATTAATAAAGAACCAAACTGATTAGGTCTATCCCGAACAAATTCCAAAAAACATTACACCGGACAAGTCCTCGAATTACCAACAGAATTTAACTGAAAATACACCCCCCCCCCTTTGGGCTCTCTAATCAGTAATATCAATTTTCCATTTTTTTTAATTGAACATCAGCAAATTACAAACCCCCTTGTATCTTTTTATTGGGACTAACCAATTCTATTAACCTAAAAGCTCCATAAAAAGTCAGAGAGAAAGCTAATTTGAACAAAATACATTCAAAACCTGATGATGTAAATCTATGTAATGATCAAACATCCCTTCCAAAATATGCATAGTTATAGGTCTTCTTTTATCACAAGTTTTCTTCCCCCGCTTATAACCTTTTACTGCTTGATGAATTATAACATTTTTTGTAAAATCCCTACCCTGAATCCATTTGAAGAAAAAAAAAACTAAGGGCTGCTAAAGACCTATTTATCATGCTTATTGATACGCCATGGTCAAATAAATTAGCTACATAATAAATCAGAAGCCCCAACATATCATCATCTCTACTACCTATACCCAATTCAGATTGTAATTGCAACCATTCCAACCAAACCTTCTGCTAGCTAGCCCATGTTGAGTGAGCCAAAGAATTCATTAACCAAGTTCATACTTCCGACACTAGTTTCCAAAGATGCCCCAGGCAAACTCTTCCTTCCTGTTGTGCCTGTGGGGTAACCCGCCGAAACTTGTCCATCTGAAAACGTGATAAAGAGTCAGCAATATCATTTCTGCAAACAGGAACATGCCTTGCTTTAAAATTAATATTCAACTGTAAACATTTTAGCACCAAATAACATAACAGAGCCGAAACTGGTAATGAAGCGGATGTCAAATTATTGATAGCAAGGACCACACTCATGTTATCCGAATAAAATCTCACATTATGATTACTGAATGACTGACCCCATAATTCTATTGCAACTATTATGGGTAACAGTTTCAACAGCGTCACGTTTTGTCAACCCCTTTATTTCCCATTGCCGAGGCCAATAACCTGAGCACCAGTTACCCTGCCAATAGGCTCCAAAACCACAAGCCCCAGCAGCATCCGTAAATAATTCCAACTGTTCATTGCTTACCACTGCATTTTGCCAATAAGCTTTCCCATTGAATTTATTAGAAATTCCGCCCAAATTCTCAAATCATCCTTTATTTCAGGTTTAATTCTAATAAAAATGTACACCACCTGTTAACAAGGCCAAACGACAGGAAAAAACACGACCCATTGGTAAAATTCTACAAGCAAAATTGAGTTTCCCCAATAATGATTAAATCTGCTTTAAACTAACCTTTTTTATACCAACAAAGTAGCTTCAATGGTTGATTTTAAATCGTCAATCTTTTCTTGAGGTAACCTACAAACTTGTGCAACTGAATCAATTCCAATGCCTAAAAAGCGTAGACAAGTTGTGGGACCGATTGTTTTTTCTTCTGCTAGCGGTATACCAAATTGGTTGGAAATAAACCTCATGGATGTAAGCATGACAGCACATAAATTTGAACTTTTAGGTCCAACAAAAAGAAAGTCATCCAGATGAGTTATAGAATAGGCGCCAGTAACCTTTTTGACCACCCATTCCACAAAACTACTGAACGCTTCAAAATATGCACAAGATATAGAACAACCCATAGGAAGGGCTTTATCAACATAGAATCCCCCATCAAAAAAGCATCCTAACAAATGTAATGAGTCTGGATGTATTGGAAGCAATCTATCTATGTCTATATATGTCTTCACCATTAAGGCCCCTCTCCCAGCAGCTTTAACTAATGAAACAGCTACATCAAATGAAATACAAGTTACCCTTACTAGATCCCTAATAATACCATCATTTACTGAATCACCTACAGGATAAAATAAATGATGAATCAACCTGAATTTCCCAGATTCTTTTTTAGGTACTAGGCCCAAAGGAGAAACTATCAAATGGTGGTTTAGTAAAGCCATTCTACCTAAATTTACTTTTTTCCTTAATTTTTCTTTAACTACCGTATATACTCGAGTATAAGCCGACTCGAGTATAAGCCGAGGTACCCATTTTTGCCTCCAAAATTAGAAAAACATGATTGACTCGAGTATAAGCCGAGGGTATACAGTAACCCTAATATCTTTCCACTGTAGATGTTTGGAAACTACAACTCCCAGCATGCTTGGTTGCTGGGAGTTGTAGTTTCCAACCACCTATAGTAGAAAGGTATTGGGGGTTACTGTATGGCATACTGTCCCCCACCCTAATACCTTTCCACTGTAGATGTTTGGAAACTACATCTCCCAGCATGCTTGGTTGCTGGGAGTTGTAGTTTCCAACCACCTATAGTAAAAAGGTAATGTGGGTGTCTGCATGGCATACTGTCCCCCCAGAACCGGTCCTGACTGCAATCCTCCTCCTGAAAATCCCTGAAAGGACTGAAAATTCCCACCAAGCTCAACATAGTGATTCTGTAACCCTTTGTTATTCATCAAACAAAGCCATAAACTGATGTCTCTGTGATCCCAATCCAATTCCTTCCTGATCGCCATCCTTTGTCTAAATTGTTCCATGCTTGTCCTCTATACACCCTATGTGCTTCCCAAATGCTATCCTGATAAAATAATGCAGAGCATTGTTCCGGATGTCTTTCCTCCATAATACTACCAAAGACTGAAAATGCTTGCAACCAGTTCCCAAAAGTCCATGGAATCAGTCTGATTCTACGCTTTCTCTCATCTTCTTCCTTGTGATATTCCCTATACCGATCTCCTTTATCTAGATTAAATCGTTCTAATGGAAGTAAAGAAAAAATATCAATATAATCCTTATTTCAAATTTTTTCCCGCACCTCCTTTTTAACATATGCCCCTAAAGGACCCTCAAAACAAATGTAGGTATGACATTTCGCAGCATCTGAGACTGAGCTATTGACATCCTGCACATTTGTAACATTATGAACATTACTATTACCTGCAGGTTGCAAACCCTGCAAATTTGACGTTTTTGATAAATCCATTAACATAGGAGCACTTGTCAATGTTTCACCTAAGCCACTCAATCTTTGACCCAAACTGACATCCGTCTCATTAATCATATTTTTAGGCATATTAAAAGGACAATTATACTTACCATTTCCCCGATCCACTCCTGCAAAGTACCCAGGATGAGGACCTAAAACGCTAAGTCCTCACCTCTGTCAGGGAGAGAGGGGATACAGGTCACTGTCAGGGAGAGAGGGGAGGAGGGAAAGCAGGTGGATATTTTTGTTAAATATCTCAGCACCATCTGGCCTCAACAAAAAATACAATTTAATGCCTTTTTATGATGACCGCAGATATATTAGAACAATATCTCTGTGTGACATGGATGTGAATACACATGCCATCCAGGTATTATTCTTTACATAAGTGGTCTATACATATACTTACCTGATATGCTTATTGTCAATCACAGACGCGGCTGCCAGTCCGGCCCCTAATGTTACTTCTTTTACAGAAGGAAGGTAAACAAGATTCTGCTGACTTTTTTACAATATAAATATGGCCGTTATGGTTGGGAGGGGGGTCCCTTCACTACGGAAAAAGTTTTATTTTAGGGTGGGCATACATTTTAATATGCAGGGAACAAGTCTATGTCAAAGAGATAGTGAGCGCAGTATCTTAGGACTGAATATGTAAAATAATTTAATGGTCAGTGACTATGTCATGCAATGGAATATTGGGAAATAAAACACAAGTCCCGTGTTCGAAAGGTAAATTTCTTAACAACAATATCAAAATGAGAGGTGAGACACAGATTATTGCTTTTATATCAAGGAGATCTACAGATTTAATGTTGTTCTGTGGCTTTATTTGTCCTTTAATTAAGGTAGTCAACAATGTGTTAACAAAAAAGCTCACTTAAATTCCTTTGAAGTGCATTTCTTATTTCTGATAATATAACACTGGGCTAGGGATGTCATTAGGGTAGTGGGCACTTGGACTGTCTGTTTGATTTGGTTCCTTCCAAGTAAATACCCTCCTGAGATTCAAAATATGAATCTGTAAACCCAGTCCTGACTATGCCTAGTTTTAAAATAAGCCCCACAAAAGGTGAATGTTGATAGATATATACTATTGATACATACTATTTATTTCTATATTAAATAATAGTATGTACTGCCTTGTAATGGTCACATTCCTGCAGGAAATGTAGTAATGTCACTTTTCCTGCAGTATTAATTCTCATACTGACCACAAGGTGTCAGGAGCTGACAGCCTTACATTTGTGTGGCATGTGCTGGACTGGAGTACGGTAATAAATACCTTCAGTTCCCTATACTTTTTGTTTTTTGATTTAAAACAAAGTATTATACAGTAGAATGGTTTTAGCTGCTTTAAAATTTCTACCCATATTGCACCCTATATGTGTTACCAGCACACATGGCATTATAAATATATTTATCAACTAGAAACATGATTGTATAATTGTCTTAGTCTAGTCCAGTTAAAGAATACCTATACGCTAAAAATGTACTTTTTAAATTGGAAATTGATTTCCGTTGAGGAGCTACAGCACTAACAGTTTTCATTTGCCAGGTAAGTCCTGGACTAGTCCAGTATTAAAGATAGTGCTGAAACCTGAAGGAAGACTGGCATAATCATGTTTTTTTGGGCTGGCGATCATCACAGAAACAATATTGGGAGGTAGGAATTGCCAGTCCTATATCCCTGTCCTAAGTACTTTTCATTTTAACCGTTTTTTAAAAAAAAAATCCTTTAAATGAGGGAGAGGTGTCATTAATTGTTTTATGGCATGAGATTAGTACGGTTGAGTACACAAAAGCAAATTTTTGCGGGCCAACAAAATGATATTTGCGTGTAGTGGTCAGTCAGGCCAAAAAATAAGTAGTGTTTCCTGTGCCAGCAGCTGGCGGATCTGTCAACGGGGCAGACAAAGCGCCCATACACGAAACTTGTGTATGAGCCTTAAGACTATGGCCAAAATGTTCCACCTCTTATTTAAAAAAGCCTGTACATGAGCACCTTAAAGGGCAACTACATCCTAAACTGTGCATCCTAAACTGTGCATCTTTCTAGCAGTGCTTTAATTGCAGTGACCAGTAAAGAAGAACTGTGATTAAAACCAGTGGTCATAGGGGATCAGAGTCCATGAGAATTATTAGTAGTTTGCACCAAGGACAAAGCATGAAGCATATAAGAGATAGATGGATAGATAGATAGATAGATCAAAATTCCAATGTATTTTTATTTTATATTACACATTTAGAGTAAATATTCTGTCTGATTGCAAATCCTCTGCAACCATAAAGACAGCGCATCCCATTCATTGATATTCTGTCCGTCCTTCATTCTGCCACTAATGCTCGAGAAAAGGATCGGCATTACTGATTACTGCACAGCAGTGGCCGTTAGCAGCAAGGACAGTGTAGCAATGAATGTTATTATTTCTCCTTTTAGGGTTGCAGAGTTTTCGCAATCAACCATAACATTTGTTTTACGAATCTATAAAGTAATAGTCAGTAAAATTCATTAGAATTCTGTGCTCAGTAAACTCTCCAGCAGAGAACACTCAATCAGTGACGAGCTTCTCCCAGGCGCTGTGCCTGCAGTTAGTCTCAGCTCTCTCTTGCCAGCTAAGCCTTGGATAACTTATTTATACAACAAGGACACCTGTTCTTTAGTAACTGTGCCATGCAGTCCTTTTTATTGGCAAACACAAAGCCTTTCTGGGAAGTGTCTTAATCTCAATATGATTAGCTCGGATCACAGTCTATTGGCATTTTTATTTTAGGCACAGGACGGTTTTGATCTGATGGCATCTGACATCATTTCACTATCTCACAAAGCAACATCCTGTACAATGAAGCCATCACTGATCTATTTTTCCTCAGCTTACTGCTTTAGTAAACTGGGATGGACAGTACAATAGTAACAGAAATAAAAAAATGCCGGTCCATTTGCACCTCAGTTTCTGAAATTTTTCGGAAATGGAGAGCAAGCCAACCCACAAAAAATGGTGATCACATGTGCTTTGAAAATGGACCGCAGCGCAGGCAATGTGGCCACCCACATAGACATGCACTGCTCTGCGATTCTCACGCAATAACAGATCGTCATTATATTTGGATTAGACCAGAGTTGACTAATATCAGAAAGCTGTGGGGTCCAAAAACAACCAAACACAATCCTAGCATCGCAGTTAGTTGGGGGCGAGAGAATTTCTGTAGGCCAGTATTGGCTCCCTTTACTTAAAGTAGAGGGAGCCGATACTATCAGACAATGCATGGGTGCACGGCCAAGCGGTCCCTATAACGCGTATGGGAGGTCAGTCAGGCCCTTGTATGTGGTGGTTACCAATGCATGTTGACCGTCGACACACACGTGATCGTAATCGCATGTGTATGGCCTTAAAACAGCAAAATGAAAATTCAACCATTAACTTCAGCAGGGCAAGCCCATGCTGTTAATTTGCAGCAACCAATCAGATAATACCATTTTAGGGCTAGGCCATACTTGCGTGATTCTCAATTGCCGATTGCGTTTTGCCCTTGAGAATCGCAGGCCAGGGCTTTTCAAAGTGGGTGGTCACACTGTAGGATTTGTGTAGCATTTTTTCTGCTAATGTGCTCCGATAACCAATTAGTCCCAAAAATGCCTGTTTTGTTCACATGCATTACCGTGACCTAATGTGGCTGAAGCCTTACTGTGTTGTATAAAATTTGCCCTTCCAATACAAACACCTTTGCCTTATTAACCTTATCTTATTCACTATTTTATGAATTTCAATCAATTTTAGGCAGCTAAAAAATTGGAGATCCCAGTCATTGTGACAGAACAATACCCAAAAGGACTTGGACCCACAGTACCAGAACTTGGGGCTGATGACTTTAAGAAATATTCTAAGACTTGCTTTAGCATGCTAATCCCTGAAGTTGAACAGGAACTTCAGTCTATGCCAGATGTGCGCTCCATTATATTGTGTGGTATTGAAACACAGGCCTGCATTATGGTATTTATCCTGCAAACTGATGTTATCTTTGCAATAAAAATGTATTTATATGATGATAACTATGAGAATTCAACACAAGAAAAGTATGGGGGAGGACACTACATAAAGGTGAATTCACAAAAGTTTATTGGAACCACACATACAATGTTTTGGGACGCCCAGGTATATACCTGAGGAAGGGACAGGGCGTCCCGAAACGTTGTATGTGTGGTTCCAATAAACTTTTGTGAATTCACCTTTATGTAGTGTGCTCCCCCATACTTTTCTTGTGTTGAAGATTCGGTTGTCCCTGGGAGTGGAGGGCCAGGGGGATTGCACCTACTGACCTGTCTGGCATACAAGCCAACAGCGGTGTGCTGGAGTTATTCTCATAGTTATTTAAATACAGTCAAAAGGAGGCTGTATTTGAATAACTATGAGAATTACATTTCATTTATATCTGTGGTATTTAGTTAGATTAAGTGGACTTGAAATTTAGTTCTTGAAGATGTTTCGCTCTTCATCCAAATGGCTTTCATCCATTCGGATGACTAGCGAAATGTTTTCGAGAACTAAATTTCAAGTCTAGTTGATCTAACTGAATACAACAGATATACCATGACCTGGATGAATGAATATTAGAGATATACCATGACCTGGATAAATGAATATTACAGATATACCATGACCTGGATGACTGAATATTACAGTCCACCACTATATGGCCCATCACATACAATTCCATGCCTTGGGTCAGACTAGCCCGTGTACCCTGCATCCTTGAGGATAAAGGACTACCTTTGAAGATTGTCCAATGTACAACATCTTGCAAAAAACCTAGACCTGGTTCAGAGAAGGTGTCAGAGCCATTATGTAAAAATAAGGAAGACCAGACTGAATAGGAGGTGGGGGGGGCTCGACAACCAACTGTCTGCCTATGTCAATGCTGTTTTAATAACCTTACCCTGGGCAGTTAACACCTCTTAAGCCCTCAATGCCTCCACCCTTGCTTCAGAAGGTCCCTAACACCCTGGCTGTTATTGCTAATTGGGGACTTTCCAGGTTACATAATATGCCAACGATTCTTGTCACATTCATTCTGAATTGGATAAAGCCAGTCGGATGACTAGCCAAATATCTTCGGTGGACCTAAACTTTAAGTCCAGTTTTGGAATCTAAACGGAAATACACAGGTACAGTATAGTAATATACAGTGATATACAGTATATCCAGTGTTATACATATATACGTTTTATACAGTGATATACAGTAATATACAGTATTATACAGTATATACAGTGATTCACAGTAATATCAAAGTGGTTATAAACAGTATATACAGTATATACGTGATATCCGTAATATCATGTTATACGTAACATACAGTGATATCAGTCATATACAGGATTACAGTAATATAACCGTGTTAAACGTAAATATACAGTGATATCCAGTAATAGCCAGTATATACAGTATATAATACAGTGTTAATCCGTAATTAACAGTGATAACAGTAATCTACTGTTATAATACAGTATATATACAGTATATAGAACAGTAATATACAGTGTTTATACAGTAATATCGTTTATACAGTAATTATACAGTAATATACAGTGTTAGAAACAGTAATATAACAGTGAGCTACATTAATATACAGTATTATACAGAAGATAAGTATATAGCCCAGTAATATCCAGTGTTTGTACAGTATTATAACAGTAATATCCAGTGTTATACAGTAATATTACAGTGAATACAGTAATCTACAGTAATATACAGTAAATGATACATATTATACGTAATATACATGTTATAAATTAATATAACAGTGTTATACAGTAATATACAGTGATATTACAGTAATATAACAGTAATACGTATATACAGTATTATACGTAATATCAGTGTTTACAGTCTATACAGTGTTATACGTAATATAACGTGTTCTCAGTGTTTAAACCCTTAAACAGTAATATACAGTGTTATACAGTATATACAGTGTATAACAGTAAATCTACAGTATACTACAGTGTTATACAGTATATAACGTTTTATAGTATCTAAGTATTATACAGTGATATACAGTGTATACAGTAATATACAGTGTTATAATACAGTGAATATACAGTGTTTATCAGTAATATACGTGGATATACATTAATATACAGTTATAATATATACAGTGTTATACAGTATTACAGTGTTTTACATACAGGGAGATTCATAAAATTCTTATTATATCGTTTAAAATGGTGCTAAAATATTGGCCCCAACTCAATCAGATCTTATTTAACATTTGAAAGCTAACATGTGATTGGCTGCGGCAAAATTTAACACCATTTTTAACAATAAGAACTTTTTATTGAATCACCCTGCATAGTGACTTATAGTAATATACAGTGTAATACTACAGTAATATAAAGTAGTTATTGTTAAAACAGTCATATATACAGTGATTACATAATTTTATACAGAATGTCCTTGAAAGTAATTACAGAGCTCTTTATTATTATCTGAAACGACATCCCAGAAACACGAGCACAATCCCAATCTAATATATAACCCCCCTCCTAACTGTCCCAGGGACATTGACGGATTTTATGTCCCAGTTTTGCTCAGCCCTGATACTTCCCCAGTAAGCACGGACGGAGCACAATTGCAGGAAGGAGGAGCACCGGGCATAGGAGGCTGTCATGTCAGGTACAAAGGGGATGCAGAGCGAGGGATAATGTCGCATGGCCGGTTACGCTATCTGTCCAAATCTGTCACTGTTTAACATTGGTAAACTTTTTAATCAGTCAGTACTAGTTCCATGTAAAAACGTGGTCTGGCAGTGTGGGAATGTGTGGGGTGGTTAAAGCTGCTCGTCCCTGTCCCTGAGACCCACATCCTTGTTAGGCTCTGTCCTAACCCAGACTTCCTCATTACTCTTTATTACTGTCTGACAGTATTGGCCGCATGTGTGGGGTCCCTTTGGGGATAAAACCCACGTTTCTTACCCCAGTTCATTATAATGAACTGTTTATATTCCCAGAGATTACCACCAAGTGTTATCAGCCTCCATTCATTACCCCTTGTTATCACCCTCCAGTTCATTACCCATTGTTAATCAGCCCCCAGTTCATATACCCATTGTTATCAGCCCCTCCAGTTTCATTCCCCTTGTTAAGCAGCCCGCCAGTTCATTACCCATTGTTAATCAGCCCTCCAGTTCCATTACCATTGTTAATCAGCCTCCAGCTTATTTCCCATTGTTAATCAGCCCTCCAGTTCATTACCCATTGTTAAAATCAGCCCTCCAGTCATTACCCATTGTTAATCAGCCCTCCAGTTCATTACCATTGTTAATCAGCCCTCCAGTTCATTCCCCAGTGTTAATCAGCCCCTCCATTTCATTACCCCATTGTTATAATCAGCCCTCCAGTTCATTAACCATTGTTAATCAGGCCTCTCCGCTTTATTTCCCATTGTTAATCAGGCCCCCAGTTCATCTCCCATTGTTAATCAGCCCGTCAGTTTCATTAACCCATTGTAATACATCAGCCCTCCCAGTTCATTACATGTTAATCAGCCCTCCATTCATTTCCTTGTTAATAATCAGCCCTCCATTTCAATTTCCCAGTGTTAATCAGCACCTCCCCTGTTTAATTTTCTCATTGTTATTCCGCCCTCCAGTTCATTACCCGGTGTTAATACCAGCCTCAGAGTTCATTACCCGGTGGTTAATCCAAGCCATCCAGTTCATTACCACTGTTGTTTTAATCAGCCCGCCCGTTCATTACCCGAGTGTTATAATCGCCCTCCAGTTCATTACCCTTGTTACACTCTAAATCAGAGCCTCCACAGTTTATCATTAAAAACCCAAGTGTTAATCAGAAGCCGTCCAGTTCATTTACCCGGTTAATCAGCCCTCCAGTTCATACCTCATTGTTTATCAGCCACCCATCCAGCATTACCCCTTTGTTAATCAGCCCCCCCGTTCATTTTCCCCATTGTTTATCAGAACTCCGCTTCAGTACCTAGTGTAAATCAGCTGCTCTAGTTCATTACCCAGTGTTAAGACAGGACCGTCCAGGTTCCTTACCCATTTAATCAGAATCTCCCCCCCGTTCATTATCCTTGTTAATCAGACCCCCAGTTATTACTTTCCCTCCCATTTTTTTTTAAATTAGCCCTCCAGGACATTAGCCAATGTTCATCATCCCTCCATTTCATTACCACCCATGTTAAGCAGCCCTCCAACTTACCTAGCCAAGTATTTATCAGTCCCAGTTAATTTCCCATTCTTAGTCAGGGAGCCCTCCATTCATTACCCGTGTTAATCAGCTCTCCGTTCATTACCCCGTTAAACAGCCCCCAGTTTTATTTTCCAATTGTTAATCAGAGCCCTCCAGTTCATTACCCAGTGTTACTCAGCCGTCACTTCAATTACCCGCTGTTTATCAGCCTCCAGTTTCATTACCACCCCTTGTTAATCAGCCTCTTCAGATTCATTCCATTAGTAATCAGCCTCCATGTTCATTTCCCATTGTTATCCGTCCATTTTAATTCATTTCCCATTGTTAATAATCAGTTCCTCCAGTTCATTACCCAATATTAATAGGCCCCAGTTTCATTACCCTTGTTTAATCAGCCCTCCATTTCATTTCCATTGTTATCAGTCCCTCCAGTTCATTCCCCGGTATTTAATCAGGCCCCAGGTGCATTGCCCATTGTTTAATTTAATCAGCCCTCCAGTTCATTACCCAGTGTTAAGTCAGCAGTCCTCCAGTTCATTACCTACCCGTATTATCAAGCCCAGTTTCATTTCCCATTGTTAATCATCCTGTCCAGTTCATTACCACCCAGTTTTTAATAATCAGACCCTCCTCCAGTTCATTTTCCCCATTGTTTAATCCGCCCTCCAGATCAGTACCCTCCCTTGTTTAATCAGCCCTCAGTTCTTTCTCATTGTTTAATCAGCCCCCCAGTTAAATTACCCATTGTTATCATGCCCTCCAGTTCAATTTCCATGTTAATCAGTCCCTCAAGTTTTATTACCCGTGTTAATTAGCTTTCCAGTTCCATTACCCCCCGGTGTTAATCATGCTTCCATTCATTACCATGTGTTTAATCAGACCTCCCAGTTCATTACCCAGTGTATCAGCCCTGAAATTCACTAGCCAAGCATTTATCAGCAGCCCAAGGGTTCCACTATTCCCATTCTTAATCAAGACCTCCAGTTCATTAACCAGTGTTATTCGGCCCCAATTTTCATTATCCATTGTTAATCAGACCCCCCAGTTTATTTTCCCATTGTTGTTATTAGCCCTCCAGTAGCAGTAAAGCCAGTGTTAATCACCCTTCCAGTTTATTGCCCGTTGTTATCAGCCCTCCAATTTACTAGCCGTATTAGCACCCCCAGTTTTAATTTCCCCTTCTAAGTCATCTCTTCTAGTTCATTACCCAGTGCTAATCAAGCTCTCCAGTTCATTACGCCAGTGTAAAACGCCCCTCCATTCAATTTTCCAATTGTTTATCACCTCCAGTTGTCATTTCCCATTGTTAATCAGTCCACCATTTCATTACCCTGCCCCTGGATTAATCAGGCCCAGTTCATTACCCATTGTTATTCAACACCTCCAGTTTCATTTCCCAATTGTTAATCAGCCCTTCATGTGTCATTCCCATTGTTATCATTCCTCCAGTTTTCATTTCCCATTGTTAATCAGCCCTTCGTTCATTACCATTGTTAATCACCCTGCAGTTCATTACCCATTGTTTAATCACCTCCAGTTCATTGCCCATTGTTAATCAGCCTCAGTTCATTACCCATTTTTATCAGCCCTCAGTTCATTACCTTGTTAATCAGCCCTCCAGTTCATTACATGACCCATTGTTAATCAGCCTTCCAGTTCCTTTAACCCAGTGTTAAATAATCAGCCCTCCAGTTTCATTTCCCTTGATGTTCATCATCCCTCCAGTTCATTACCATTGTTAATCAGCCCTCCAGTTCATTTCCCATTGTTAATTCCACCCCTCCGTTCATTTTCCCATTGTAATACAGCAGCCTCCAGTTTCATTTCCCCTGTTAATCAGCCCTCCAGTTCATTCCCATTGTTTAATTAGACCTCCAGTTTCAAAATCATCTCTCCTGTTCATTTTCCATTGTTTTAGCATCCCGCCATTTCATTGCCTAGTGTTACTAGCCCTCCGTTCATTACCCAGTGTTACTCAGCCCTGGCGGTTCATACCCGTGTTAATCAGACCTCCAGTTCATTACCAGTTGGTTAATCAGACCTCCAATCATAGCCAGTATTTCTAGACCCCTAGTTGTCACGGCCCTTTTCTTAATCAGACCTCCAGTTCATTACCCAGTGTTAATCAAAAACCCTCCAGTTATTACCCCAGTGTTAATCGCTTTCCAGTTTATACCCAGGTAAGTCGGGCCCTCCAGTTCATTACCCCCAGTGTTAATACAGCCCCCTCCATTTCATATCCATTGTTAATTAGCCTTCCAGTGTACATTGCCGTGTTAATCAGCTCTTCATCAGTTCATTACCCAGTTTTTAATCATCCCTCCATTCACTATCCAGTAGTTATCGCCCCCAGTTTCATTCCCATTCTTAATCATCCCTCCAGTTCATTACCAGTGTTTAATCATCCCTCCAGTTTCATTACAAAGTGTTATTCTGTCCACGCATTTCAATTATCAGTCTTAGTCAGGCCTCCAGTTTCATGAAAAAGTTCTGTTCAGCCCGCCGGTTCATTAGCCATAGCCTTCAACGCTGCCCTTTTAACAAACTGGGTTAAATCAGCACTTTATTCCAATTCCACCAAATCCAATGTCCCCCAGTTCACACCATTTAAAGTCCGCCCTCCTCCCTTCCAGTTACCAGTGTTTAGGTTTAGCCTGCCAGTCCACCAGCCATTGAAGGCAGCCCTCGTGTCCACCAAACCAGCGTCAGCCCACCACAACCAGAAGCCACACACTCCACCCCCTTCTATAGCTATCCTCTCTTTCTCCATTTCCAATCATCATACATTAAGGATCAAAAAATACAAAGACCAGTGAATTAAGGTACGGTGAGGGAGGATGGTTTTCCCCCCCTGTTTCTGCGGGGGTTCGATGTTAGTAGCGACTCGGCAGGATAAGCTCATAAAGTGTAAGGGCCTTCCATTCACATCTTCCCACTGGAAAATGATCTATTTTGTAAGCTCTAAGGGGCAGGCACCTCTTTTCCTCTTGTACAAGGTTACCACTGAACTATTTTATTATTCTATTTTTAGTTCTCCCTTGCTGAATTTTTTGTATTTTTGATATTGGACACGATGGGTCCACAAACTAGCGTTATATAAATGAACTAGACATACATACAAACGATCCTAGACTATAAAGTCATAACTTTGATATGAACTGTACCCTTTTTCAATAATTGTCTGATCCCCATATACACGGAAATAACAAGGGAAAAAAACCCAGACACAGATTTTGTGATTTTAATTGATTTTTTATTTTATTTTAATACAACCTAAACCCTCCACCCCCCCCCAAATTCTAAAACCCTCTCACAAGTTTGATCCAGAGAAGGGAAACCCCATAAGGGGGGAAAAAATTCCTTCCTGACTCCCTGTGGCAATCGGAATTATATCCCTGGAATCTACTCTGGAACGTCTCCTATGTAAACCTTGACGCTATTAACCTGGTCCGATATTTCCATCTTTTTAAACAATCCATCTCTAATTTCCTATTCCAAAGTGGTGGCAGAGGGGGAATGACCCAAGTCTGATGCACAACAATGTTCTCAAAAGGAGAAAATAGAGAAAAGTGGAAACAAAGTCCAATAGCTACCTGCGTTCCCTTTACCAAGGCAGAGCTAAAATGCTACGATCCCTCCTACCCCTGGCAGTAACAGTGTGGTAGTGGGGTACTACCTACTAGCTGCTGCTGCTATCTGTGGTCCTGCCTTTCTGCCACATGACCGGGGGGCCTGGCAACAGATCTGCAGCTGGTAGTGTAAGTATCCAAACACCTACTGTTACAACCCCCTGTAAGTGGCAATCAGACTTATCTCTGGACAACTTGGAACCTTAAGGCTCGCGTAACATACGTTCAATTTAAACGGGGGTCTGACCCCGAGATACACATGTGTACACAACAACCGGTTTCGGTCGGTCCGACTATCAATAGGTGGATGGATTCAATCGGACCTAGTTTTTGTGGCGTCAATGTTTATAAAGACCCCCCAACCCAACCCCATTTATATATCCCTGTTTCTTCTTCTTACGGTGGAAAACTCCGTGGGGCTAAGAGGGAAGACAATGCAGAGATTAGAAAAAATAATAGTTATAATAACATGTTCTGTGTTAGTAAAGGGAGCAGAGAGAGATATAGAACAGGGAGACATGGTAGATAATATGGGGTACGACATAATATAACAGACTGGGTCAGTATGAGCAAATGGAAGTTGTAGGTACCCATTGAACACTTACACATTATTTACACTGCTCTTCCTGGTTCTGCAGGTTAATCACCACAGTCCCTATAGACAGGCTAGAGACAAATATATTATTATACAGAAATTGGAAATAGGTTTTATTTTAGTTTAAAGTATTCAGTATGACAGCCCAACATATCTAATATTGGATCACCGTATGAAATGGAGCTGCCATACTGGCAGTGCAATAAGTAACAAGGAGAAAAACAATGATATTATCTTAGCCCCATGTTCCTCCCTTACACCTTGTAAAGTTTTTTTCCTGCACCCAATAACTACTACCCCACACCAAACAGGTCATCCTCCTAATTATTCACCGAGAACATAACTGCAGCATAAAACTTAGACACTTCACCCAGGACATCTACATAAAAGAAAAACTGTAATATGGATGACTGGAGTCCTGTTACATAGTTGAGGGGGACTAGAAGATGGATCCTGCTCTTCAACACCAACCAATCCCACACGAACCCACTCGGTTCCGAAACCCGAAAGATCAATGTACGAATACGGCGGAATTCCCTCCAGTATTTCGGGACTTTGGAGATAATTTTTCGATAGTTTCACAAAATAGCCTTGAACGTTCGAAAATTATCGAAAATACTGATCGGAAACTCGAAATGGATCTCCGCATCTCCACTTGTTATTCCGATACATTCATCGAACGTTCTCGGGCTCTTTTTTCGGGGGAAAATATCGAGAAAAACCTTTAATATTCGAAAATCAACGAAAATAAGATCGGAAACCTCGAAATTGTCTCTGGATCGTATTTTTCGATAAATTTTCGAATGTTCGTGGCTAGTTTTCAAAAATTAACACAAAATTCAGTCCGTTTTTGGATTTTTCGGATCTTCGGAATTTTTCCTCAAATCCGGAAATCTTAAAACGGAACGACACTATGAGTTTCGGCCATCTCTAGACTGACCATTGAAACCTTACCTGTCATCGGAACAAAACCTTTCCAGTCTGACTCTGGTTATCATATTCTGGGAACAATGAGATAGATTTATTATATTTGGGGAATTTCTCCATGAAATCGGTGGAAATGGTTAAAGTAGAAATGAACTTCTACCGTTCCTGATTTCTCCCCCGGTTTTTCCTGTTTTTTATCAGGATCCTGACCAACGAGATGTTAGTTTCACTTTCTGACCCCTCTCTACTGGTGTTCTGGTTCCTCAGTTTCCAGTTTTGGGTTCCTCAATAGGGGTTTTTGTGGACTTGAGTGAACTTCAAACCCTGTAAACATAAATGAGAAAGTGGCAAACGTCCTTATATAAGGTTCAATGTCCCTTGAAATCTCTAACCCCCTTTATATTACCAATTACAATGCAAGACAATATTCTACTTGTGTATAGTATAGTGTATATGATAGTAACCTGTATAGCTCTGAGATCTTCCAACTCTGCTGTCAATACATGTTAGGACCCCATACAAGTCACGGATCATGACTTCCTGACAGACTTAAAAACAGCTTGGTGATCATATGTTTCGAGCTTTTCTTTCCTTTAACCTACTGGTACTTTTCTCCATGTCCAATAGCATCTACCTCACTTCTAACTTTTGGTGTTGCCCACACCAATTCCGAAGGTCCTGCAGGTATTTTTAACTGCTCCGCATGGTCTTTTGTTTTTAAAAAACGTTAATTAATCTCCTCATATCATCCGATAATAGAGGGCTACGAAAGAATACAATAAAGGGATTATATTCATTCCTTTTGGAACAGGCTCGTTTAACACACCCACGACCTTAAAGACACCCCAGACATATCATTTTAATTTATTTGCTGTTATTTTACAGATTTGGAAATATATGAACGACCGGTTTTAACAATCCGTAAATGTACTATACCATCGTAAATGTACCATAAACGACAATCATAGATTTCCGATCTTCTAACATAGGACTGGCAACAGCACACCGAAAATAGCGTGTTTTCAATCGCTGCGATCCCGCCAATATTTATGCGCACTCACAGGCGATTTCGTCCCCTTATATGGGATTGATATCTCTAGCAAAGCCGTCCCATATAGATGCACAGTAATAGATTGTGCATTGAGCGAGTTTATTTATTAACTTTATCATCTTCCCCTATTGACTTAGGAACATGAATTGTCTCCTGTGGTCTTACCTTGTGCGCACCGCAACTTGCTATCCCATGGTAAATCTCCTAAAAGATAAACACATCAGTCACAAACTGCACTATACGTGTCCCTTTCCCATTACACAATATGGACAATGCAGGGACCAGGGTTTGGTCTTCATTATTATATTATTATTATAGAAATAAATGACTGATAAACCGATATAGAATTACATCTAAATTTAAACCTGTTCCACTTGATCCAAACCTCCAATTTAAAATACTTTACTGAGTGTAAAAAGATTTTGTCTCAAACACTTCAAAATAATCAAACCTGTGGGCGACTGATATCTGTTTAGCTCCGCCCGTTTAATATAGCAGCTGGACAACTATGACTCATAGTTTACCATGGGGTAACAGCTTAACCCCCATCATCAGTAAATAACAAGGTGCCAGTATAATGACTATTCTATTACTCTTTGGTTTGTGTAATGATATCAAGTTTATATTATTAGAAATGTTGGAATAATAGTAAACATTATCTGGGAAAGCAAAGACAAAAATTTTAAACTGGTAAATAATTAATCTGCATTAGTGAAAAAATTGATATATACATTGGTGAAATATCTATTTGACGCTATAGAAATAATGACTTGGTAACCGATATTAGAAGTTTTAATCTAATTTACAAACTGTTCCTAATTGACAACCTCCAATTAAAACTTATCTGATGTGCAAAGATTTGGCTCAACCTTCAAAATCAACTGTGCGACTGATATCTCTTTAAGCTTCGCCCCTGCCTATTAATATCTCATCGGACAACTATGGTACAACTAGTTAACCCATGGTAGGACAGGCTTTATCCCCACACACAGTAAATTACAAGGCCAATAAATGACAGTATTTTTATAGATAGACCTATCCGCTTATTAGACTAGCAAGGATGGAATGTAATTTTATGTGAAATCAGTTCCTCGTATCCATATATACTGTCATATAGTATATGTTAATAAGGTAATATACATGTACACAAATCACATGCTACTAACCTATAATTTACCACGTTTAATTCAGCGGTGGTAACTAAGATCACTGGCTCCCAGTAAAATTATTTACTAGCGAAACGTCTTCAATAAGTAAACTTCAGTCCGTTGATCTAATGAATACAACAGATATCCCATGACCTGGATGAAATAAATTACAGATATACCATGACCTGGATGGAAATATTACAGATATACTACCGTGGTACTGATGGATGAATATTACAGATATCCGACCTGGTGATGAATATACGATATCCTGACCTGGATGTGAATATTACATATACCGTGACCTGGATGATGAATATTACAGATATACCATGACCTGGAAAATGAATGAATATTACAGATTATACCTGACCTGGATGGATGAATATTACAGATATACCTGACCTGGAGATGAATAATTTAACGATATACCAGACCTGGATGATAATATTACAGATAACCATGACCTGGGATATGAATATACAGATATACCATGACCTGGAGATGAATATTACAGATATCCATGACCTGGATGATGAATATTACAGATATACCATGACCTGATGAATGAATATTAACGATATACCATACCTGGATGATGAATATTACAGATTACCATACCTGGATGAATGAATATACAGATAACCATGACCGGATGGATGAAATATTACAGATATCCATGACCTGGATGAATGAATATTACAGATATACCATGACCTGATGAATGAATATTACAGATATACCATGACCTGGATGATGAATATTAACGATATACCTGACCTGGATGATGAATATTAACGATCTACCATGACCTGGATGAATGAATATTACAGATATACCATGACCTGGATGATGAATATTACAGATATACCATGACCTGGTGATGAATATTACAGATATACATGACCTGGATGATGATATTACAGATATACCATGACCTGGATGGATTAATATTACAAGATAATACCGTGACCTTGATGAATATATTACAGATATACCGTGACCTGGATGATGAATATTACAGATATACCATGACCTGGATGGATGAATATTACATATACCATGACCTGGATGAATGAATATTACAGATATAACCATGACCTGGATGAATGAACATATACAGATATACCATGACCTGGATGATGATATTAACAGATATACCTGACGACCTATGATGAATTTATCAGATATACCATGACCTGGAATGAATGCATATTACAGATATACTCCATGAACCTGACTATGGATGAATCATGAATACATTATATATCATGACCTGGATGAAATCTATCTGCTTCTGAGTGGATGATAACAGATCTTGAGCTATAGCAACCACATGCAGGTAGACAATGATAGAGCTAGCTAGATATTGTCTTGTATAAAGAGGGAATAGATTCAAGAAGAAAGATATTATTCTGTCCTCTTTACAAGGCACTGGTAAGGCTCATTAGGAATATGCGGTGCAGCTTTGAAATCCCATATGCAAAAATAATTCTTGGAAATTGAGGCAGTTCACAAGAAGGGCAACTAAATTAATAAGGGGAATGGAGGTGCTTGAATATTGCAGGCAGATTAGACAAGTTAGGGCTGTTTACATTGGAGAAGCGATGTTTGCGTGGATACATGAAATCTAATTCCATTACAGATTCACTTACACAGAGTTATTTATGGTGGTAGGTGGCACAGGGATTATTAAATCCCAAATGCATCACCTTACATTTACCAACATTGAATCATCTGCCATTCTGCTGCCATTTTGATAATCCTATCTAGGTCTGCTTGCAGCAATTGCACATCATTTGAAGTTTCCAAAGCTCTGCATAGTTAGTGTTATCAGCAATCACAGAGACCTTGCTCTCAATGCCCCTTCTAAGTCATTTATAAACAGATTAAACAGAAGTGGCCCCAGTACAGAACCCTGGGGACACCGCTTAGAACTTTAGCCCACATAGATTTAGCTCCATGGACCACCACTCTCTGTTTCCGATCTAATAACCAGTTCTCTATCCATGAACAAATTTTTTCTTCAAGGCCAACAATCCTCAGATAATACATTAGTTGCCTATGTGGCACAGTATCAAAAGCTTTCGCAAAATCCGAATATACCACATCCACTGCTGTCCTGAATCTACTTCTTACTCGCTTCTTCATAAAAACCAATTAAATTTGTCTGGCATGATCATTTCTTCTCAAATCCATGTTGACTACTACTAATATATGATCTCTGGAGACAAAGTCAGGATCATGATCCATCCAGGTCATGGTATATCTGTAATATTCATCATCCAGTCATGGTATATCTGTAATATTCATCCCCAGGTCATGGTATCTTGTATATTCTTCCATCCAGGTCATGGTATATCTGTAATTTCATTCATCCAGGTCATCGTATATTTGTAATATTCATCCATCCAGGTCATGGTATATCTGTAATATTCATCCATCCAGGTCATGGTATATCTGTATATTCATTCATCCAGGTCATGGTATATCTGTAATATTCATTCAATCCAGGTCATGGCATAATCTGTAATATTCATCCATCCAGGTATGGTATATCTGTATATTCATCCATCCAGGTCACCGTATATCTGTAATATTCATTCATCCAGGTCATGGTATATCTGTAATATTCATTCATCTAGGTCATGGTATATCTGTAATATTCATTCCATCCAGGTCATGGTATATCTTAATATCATCCATCCAGCCTGGTATATCTGTAATATTCATTCATCCAGGTCATCGTATATCTGTAATATTCATTCATCCAGGTCATGGTTTATCTGTAATATTCATTCATCTAGGTCATGGTTTATCTGTTGTATTCAATTAGATCAACTGGACTTGAAGTTTATTTCTTGAAGACATTTTGCTAGTCATCCGACTGACTTTCTCAATCCAGAATGACTTGTACAAGAATCTGTAGGCAATTATGTACTCGGGAAAGTCCAAATTAGCATATTCAAACATCCCACCCTGCAATTTAAGGCTTCCGAGTAGGGTGCGGAACGGGGTGTGATGAAGGGGGCATGATGTCTGAAAGCAGGTGAGGCTATTGGCCTAGGGGGTGGGTGAAGGCAGGTTTAGGGGCGTTCCTGGGGCATTCCATGGTGTGGTCATTAAAGGGGGCATAACCAGGAGGAGAATGAGTCTCGGTTGTGGTAGTGCGGGAGACCACCCCAGAAGGAGGGAGACTCCTGCAAATCACGGATTGGTTGGATAGCCCAGGTGTTTAGGACCTTCTGAATGCAAGGTGGGAATGCATTGATGCAGACAGTTGGTTTCGAAACCCCCAACCCCACCGCTATTCAGGCTTGGTTTCTTTATTTTCACATAAATGGTATTTATTTTCACCAATATATGGCCCAGCACCACAGACAATTCCTTGGGTCAGGACTCAGCCGTGTACCTGCATCTTGAGGATAAAGGACATAGCTTTGAAGATTGTAATGTCAACATCTTGGCAAAAGAACATAACTGGTTCAAGAGAGGTTGTCAAGGAGGCCATTTATGTGAAAATAAAGAAACCAAGCCTGAATAGAGGTGGGGATTTGACACCAACTGTCTGCCATGTACAATGCTGTTTTGACACCCTGGGCAGTTAACACCTCTTAGCCTCAATGCATCCACATCTTGCATTCAGAAGGTCCCTAACACCTGGCTGTGATATGGTAATTGGGACTTTCCAGGGTACATAATTGCCAACAGATTCTTGTACAAGTCATTCTGAATTGAGAAAGCCAGTG